>WNWK01003740.1:0-157613 GCA_009830355.1 Cherax destructor
AGAGAGAGAGAGAGAGAGAGAGAGAGAGAGAGAGATGCTTAACAATTCGCAAACGAGCGAAATTATTTACAAACATTATCTTTCAGTCCACAGAGGGTTCGAACCTGCAAACTCGGGTTCAAAATACACAGTACTTTATCCACACCGCCAGACTCCAGTCTGATATGGATGTACAAGAGAAGATACACATCACAGGAAAGACCGCGTAAGAGTTAGGAACAATTTGTTACTTGCCAGCTGTAATTTTAGTCTTCATTCCAGTTCAATTTAGTGCTAAGAATGTTGTCATCAGTGTAGGGGCGGCGACCCTAGCAGCATCTCCATACACTGTGCAATGTTGCCCCTTGTTGCACACCAACACCACGGCAAACTCATCCTAACGTTCATTAATAAAATATTCCATAGACACTCCATGACTTTGTTCACTCTGCTTTCCTAACAGTAATTTTATTTTCGATAGAGTATATACGAAGTTTAATATTGCCTGATAACTTCACAACATATTATAACTTCTCACATACCACTAACACAGTACTGGCTATATTATAATTCCTGCCCTCATGCCTCTGCTCACAAAACTGTATCAAAATGCACTAAATTTTCCCTATGAGATTCAATACAGGAAATTGGAACACTCTCTTTTGATAATAATGAACGTGTCCTTATCGTGTACAGAGCGTGTAACACCAGTTGTAACACAGTTATACTTCCTGTCATTCGTCACACCTCGTCATACATCTACCATCACACATCCATTCACTCTGTTTTCCCTCTTCCTACTCAGACTCTGGGCAACTCTAGAATACAGGAAACTCAGTAGCAATCAGGAACTACATACTAATGAAAACAGACACCATAAAGCTAAGAAAGAAGAGGTAGCAGCCGAGAGAGAGAGAGAGAGAGAGAGAGAGAGAGACTGACAGACAGACAGACAGAGACAGACAGAGTGAGCAGTTGATGATCATAGGACTGTTTATAAAAGCATTCACTTTTCGGCCCTGAGTCAAGCATTCTACTGGGGGCCCCGCATTAAGCATTCACTGGTGGCCCCGCATCAAGCATTCACTGGTGGCCCCGCATCGCATCATGGGCATCAGCATCACTGGTGGCCCGCATCAAGCATTCACTGGGGCCCCGCATCAAGCATTCTACTGGTGGCCCCGCATCAAGCATTCACTGGCCGCATCGCATTACTGGGGCCCGCATCAAGCATTCACTGGTGGCCCGCATCAAGATTCACTGGTGGCCCCAGCATCAAGCATTCACTGGTGCCATCAAGCTCACTGGTGGCCCCGCATCAAGCATTCACGGTGGCCCCGCATCGCTTCACTGGTGGCCTCGCATCAAGAATTCACGGCCCAGCATCAGATTCACTAGGGGCCCTTATCAAATTACTAGGGCCCTATCAAGCACTCACTGGGGGTCAGGTAATGAGATTTATATAAAGAGAAATATATAATGATAAATATAGCGAGATAATGAAGGCAGTGTAGAGAAAAGTGTACATTACAACACTTTATAGAGTTTAATGCGTGATTCTTAAAGTACAGGTGTGTAATCAACCTAATTAGCTGTTTGATGACAGACTTAGATATTGAGGGAGAGAGTGAGAGTTGAAGAATATATCATAAATATGATAAAGGTGTTACAAGATACAGTCACTTACCGGGAATGTGGGAGAAAACTTTTGGGTTTATTGAAGCCAAAATCTCAAGTTTTACCTATTCGGCATGATATGTTGATTACACACCTGTATTTTAAGAATCACACATTAAACTCTCTATATCCTACAATGATGTAATGTACACTTATCTTGCAAGATTTGAATGTGGTCCAATTCCTGGAGCGACACTCAATGAAATCGAACCTGAGGAGGAGCATCACAAGTTCAACTGAAGGAACAATATCAGAAGTTCAACTGGAGGAGCTACATCAGAAGTTCAGGTGGACGAACAATACAAGAGGTTCAACTGAAGACACTACATCAGAAGTTCAACTGTAAGAACACCGCAAGAGGTTCAACTGAAGACACTACATCAGAAGTTCAACTGTAAGAACACCGCAAGAGGTTCAACTGAAGACACTACATCAGAAGTTCAACTGTAAGAACACCGCAAGAGGTTCAACTGAAGACACTACATCAGAAGTTCAACTGTAAGAACACCGCAAGAGGTTCAACTGAAGACACTACATCAGAAGTTCAACTGTAAGAACACCGCAAGAGGTTCAACTGAAGACACTACATCAGAAGTTCAACTGTAAGAACACCGCAAGAGGTTCAACTGAAGACACTACATCAGAAGTTCAACTGTAAGAACACCGCAAGAGGTTCAACTGAAGACACTACATCAGAAGTTCAACTGTAAGAACACCGCAAGAGGTTCAACTGAAGACACTACATCAGAAGTTCAACTGTAAGAACACCGCAAGAGGTTCAACTGAAGACACTACATCAGAAGTTCAACTGTAAGAACAACACCAGAGGCTCAGGTATACTCAAATCTACTTCTGGAGAGGAAATCGCTTCGACTCAGTGTTTTCCAAAGACAGGAGCAACGCCCAGCAAATGGAAATGCTGATAAAACAGGAAACATATTACAGATTCCAGGTATAGATGAAGATGAGAGCGTGAAGACACATCAGGCAGAGTTGCCTGATACCTTGGCCAGCCAGACAACACAATATTTGGACAGCAATGTGAAGCATCACAAACATTCTACTTTCCAAGTGTCGGAGTCGAAAAAAATATATTTGTTAATTATATATCAGTATCAGATGTTTTAATACACATTGGTTTATCAGCACTAGCTGGTTTATTATTCAATGATTATCACTGCCAGTTGGTTTATTTTCTTTATCAAAGTTTCGTTTAACAGAGTAATGAGAAAAAGTTATCCTGACACTCACCTCACCTCCTCTCTCTCCTCTACTCACCTCTCCTCTCCTCACCTCACCTGCTGATACCATTACTTCGTGTATGTCACATTCATCAGCACACCTTGTCAACTGACTGAACTCTGAGCTTATCAACTGTTGATTGACTCAACTGCGGGCTGACCGAAATGTGGGCTGACTCAACTGTGAGCTGATCTGATTGTGAACTAACCTGTACAGTGAACTGAGTAATCTGTAAGGTGGCTAACAATTATTATTATTATGTTTAATTACACACACACACTCACAGGACCCGGGTTCTATTCCCGGCGGGGCGGAAACATTTCGAAGTGTTTCCTTACACACACACACACACACACACACACACACACACACACACACACACACACACACACACACACACAAACACACACACACACACACACAACAGGCCTAGTGTCTAATCGACATGTGCCTAGGACAAAATGGTAACTAACTAACTAACACACACTCACAGCTAGGGTCGGAGGCTGAACAAACACACACACTCACACAGCTACGGTCAAAGGTTGAACAAACACACACACTCACACAGCTACGGTCAAAGGTTGAACAAACACACACTCACACAGCTACGGTCAAAGGTTGAACAAACACACACACTCACACAGCTACGGTCAAAGGTTGAACAAACACACACACTTACACAGCTACGGTCAAAGGTTGAACAAAACAACACTCACACAGCTACGGTCAAAGGTTGAACAAACACACACAGCTGGCTAACAAGAATGTTCCTGGAGAAAAATAAACTCTCACTGTTATTTAACAAAGAATAACCAACACTACCGTTTTTTGTTCTTTTAATAACAATTACTGATCTCATTATGGGGGGTTTTTTCAGCTAATATATTTTTTTTTTTTTCCTGAATTAAAAAATTTTTTTACAAAAATTTTTGCCAGTTATGTTTTAAAAAAAAAAAATTTTTTATATATATATATATATATATATATATATATATATTTTATTTTATTTTTATTTTTTTTCATTTTTTCCCCCCAAGGCGGGTGGCCTGAAAAAAAAAAAAATTTCACAATTTTTTTTCCAAAACTGTTCCAAGGAAGGGGGGTTTTTTCACTAAGTTAAAAAATGGGAACAAAACCTTCCTTCAATGCCGGCAAAAATTTCTTCCCCCTCCAAAAACCAAGTTTTCCCGGGCCCCCGGTTTTTCCCGAAACCCTTCAAAAGTTAAAAAGGGGTTTTTAATTCCCCAACCAAAAAAAGTTCCCCAATTAATTTTAAAAACCCTATCCTTTAAATTTTTCCTATCAAATTAAAGGGGCCAAAACAAGTTCCCCGGGAAATTCCCCCAAAATTAAAAAAAACTTCAAATTCAAAAAGGGAAAAATCCCCTTTTCCCCCAAAAATGAATAAAAAAAACAATTTAAAAATAAAAAAAAAGGGTGGAAGTATCTGTCTGCCCAAAATTTTAATGTTCCCAAAAACCCCCTTTTTCAACCCTTTCCCAAAAATTGGGGGAAAGTTTTCAAAACCCCAAAACCTTTTCCAAACCCAAAAGAATTCTTTTGGCCCTTAAATTCAAAAACCAAAAAAAATTGACCCAGAATACAATTTTTCCAAAAACCTTTTCCAAAAAAACTGTTGCAAAATTTATCCCCCCATCTTTTAAAAACAAAACCCCCCAAAAAAGGGTTTTTTTAACTAAAAAATTATACAAATTTTTCCCTTTTTTTTTTTCATGGAAAAAAGGGGGCCCCTTTGCCTTTCCCCCCGACCCCCAAGGGGGCCCCCCCCACCCTTTTTTCCCCCCAAAAAAATTTTTTTGATTTACCCAATCCTTCATAGACCCCTTTGCCACATGGGGGAAAACCCCCAAAAATCCCAATACATTCACCTCCTTTTTTCCCCCTTTTTCCCTTTTCCAAAACCCTTTTTCCAATTCCCCTTTTTCCCCACCTTTTTCTTTTTTATCCTTTTTATCCTTTTCCTTTTCCCCCTTTCCCCAAAATTTTTTCTTTTCCACCCAAAAAATTTTTTTAAACCTTGCGCTTTTTTCCCAAAAAATTTCCCCAAAACCGTGGTTTTCAAGGGGGAAAAAAACTTTTTGGGGGGAAAAAACCCCCTTTGGGGGTTTGGGGGCTTTAAAATTTTTAAGGGGCCCAAAAAACCTTTTTTCCAAGACCCCCGATTTTTCCCCTTTTTTCAAAACCCCCTTTAAATTTTAAAAACCAGGTGCTTCCAAAAAATTTCCTTTTCTAAAACCCACTTTTCTTGGGGGAAAAATTTTTTAAACTTAACCCAGCCTTTATTTTTTCCTTAATTAAAAAAAAACCTTCACCTTTTCTTTAAGGGGGAACCCCTTTCCCCCCTTTTTCTTTAAAAAAATGGGAAATCTGAAATTGCCCCCCTTAAAAATTTCCCCCCCAAAAAACCCCTTTTTAAAAATTTTTTGGGGTCAAAAAATTTTATTTTAAAATTTTTTGGGTTATTAATTAAAAAACCCCGAAAAATTTTGGTTACCCCCCCTTTCCCCCTTTTCCAAACCCCCCTTTTCATTTCTTTGGTTTTGTTTTTCTTTTAATTTTTTTCAAAAAACCCTAAACCCCTTTTAAAACCCTGTTTTAAACCCAAGGAAAAATTAAACCCAAAAAATTTTTTCTTTTTGGGCCCCTTGTTTATAAAAAAGGAAACCCCAAAAAAAGTTTGCCAATTTTTCCCCAAAAGGGCCTTTTTCCTCTTCCATCTTTAAAATAAAGCAAACCCCCAAAAAATTTTTCCCCACCCTTTTTTTTTTTAACCCAAAATTTTTTTATTCCCCTTTAATTTTCCCCTTAATCCCAGGGGGCCTTCCCCCTTTTCCCCCCTACCCCTGGGGCCCCCCGAACCCCTTTTTTAACCCAAAAAATTGGGGTTTTTTCCCCCCCTTTTCCCCCAAAAAATTTTTCTTTTTCCTTTTTTCCCCCAAGAAATCACATTTGGGGGTTTAAAAAAAAATTTAAAAACCTTTTTAAAACCCCATCTTCCCGAAATTTCTTTTCCCTTTTAAAAAAATCTCTTTTTTTTTTTAATTTTAAATTTTCCAATTTTTTTTTCTGGGGTTTTAACTTAAAAAATCCTTAAAACTTTTCTTATTTTCCCCAAAAAAAATTTTTGAAAACAAAACCCCCCAAAAATTTTTTACTTTTTTTCTTTAAAAATTTTTTTTACCATTTTTTTAAAAAAATCTTTTCCTCCCTATACCTTCCCCTTCTTTAAAACCCCAAAATTTTTAAAAATTTTTTTAAAAAATTTTAAAAATTTTTTCCCCCTTTTTTTTTCTTTCCTTTTTCATTTTTTTATTCCCCAAAAATTTTCCTTTTTTCCTTTTTCCCCCACCCCCCTTTTTTTTAACCAAAATTCTGCTGGAAAAAACCCCCTTTTAAACTCTTTTTTTTAAAAAACCCCATAAATTTTCGGCCCCATTTCCTAACTTTCCAACCCTTTTTTCCCCCCCAAAAATTTTTATATTTTTTCCCCAAAAATTTTTTTTCCTTTTTTTTTTTTAAAACCTTTTCTTTTTATTATGGTTTTTTTTTTTTTTGTGTTTTTTTTACTCCCAAAAATAGCTAAACTAAAAAGTTTTTTTTTGAAATTTGCCCCCTATAAACAATAGTTTTCCCCCCAAAAGCTTTTTAAAAAATCGAAAATAGTCCCCAAAAAACTACCGTCTTACCTCCTACAACCCCCTTTTTAACAATCCCTTTTTCCCAAATAAGGGGGTTTCCAAACTTTAAAACCCCCTTTTTGGGCAAAAAATGGTCCCCTTATATTTAACCGGCCCCCAAACTTTCCTACAAAAACCCCCCCCTCTGCTGTTTTTCCCCAATTTTTGGGGGTTTTGGTCCCCTAAAAAAAATTTCCAAAAATTTTGGGTTAAAACTTTAAAAACGCTTCCCCCCCCAAAACTTCTTTTACATCCCCTCTCGGTTCATCCTTTTGGCCTTAAAATTTTTCCCCAAAATTTGGCCCCTTTTTTTTTAATAAAAATTTTCCCTTTAAATTTTTTAAAAATTTTTAAAATTTCCCCCCCCTTTTTTAAATTTTTTTTCAAATTTTTGTTAACCCCCCTTTTAATTAATTTCCAGATTTTTTTTCCCGACCTCCCAATTTTTTCCCCCCTGAAATTTTTCCCACCCCCTTTTTTTTTTGTTTCGGGTTAGGCCAGGCATAATTTTTTTAAAATTTTTTTAAAAAAATCGGCAATTTTCCCCCTTTTTTTTTCTGGGCCACATTGGGGGTTCGACCAAAACCCCAAATTTTTTTTTTTCTTCTTCTCGTTTTTGGGGAATTTTTTCAGGGAGAAGGGGGGTTCCAAAAACCAAAATTTCTTTTGGGATTTAGTTGCCTCTACACACCCCCTGGTTTGTTTAAAAAAATTTTTTTTTCCAAAAACCCCAAAAAACAAAAAGAGAAAATTTAAAAAAAGAGCCCCTTTTTAAAAAAAAAAGGGAAAAACCTTTTTTTGTTTTTTGTTTTCAGTGTATCCAAAAATAGTTCCGGGGGTTTAAAATGAAGTGGGGCACCAAAAATATTTTCCCGTCATCCGCTTTTTGGCCGAAAAAAAACCCGGGGGTCCCACCTATTAAAACCTTTGGTTTTTTTCCCTTTTCCCCCGGGGGGGCGGTACTTTCCCCCTTGTTCTTTCCCCAAAATCCGTAAAAATTTTTATATTTTATAAAATAATTATATTAATTATTTTTAATTATATTTTATTATATATTAATATTATTGTTGTTAAAAAAAATTTTGTATGCCCCCGAGGGGGCCCCGCTAACAACTTATAACTAAAAAAAAAGTTAAAAAACCAATTTTCTTTTTCAAGAGTCAGCAAGATTTTAGTGGGTAATAATTCCTTTGGGGGACATCCAGTAAAAATTTTTCCCGAAGAGGAGATTCAAATTCAAAATTTTGGGGGGGGGTTCCCAATTTTTCCCCCAAAAAAACCGGGTTTTTTTACCCAAGGGGTTTCCTTTTGGGGCCCCCAACCGGGGGTTTTCCGTTCCCAAAAAAGCAAGTATCCAAATTAACCCGGGCCCGTTTTCAAAAAATTAACTTTAGGAAGTAACCTTGGGTTTTTCCCCCCGGCCCAAAATAAACAAGTTCTTTTTGGGGAACGTTTCCCGTTAAAATAAAGCAACCCATATCCCGGGGTTTTTTGGACCCCAAAAAATGACAAGTTTGGAGAAAGGAAAAATTTTCCCAAATTTTCCCCCCAACAAGATATTGGGGTTTAACTTGGGGGAAAATTTAAAGTTCAATGGGCCCATATAAAGGGGTTTAATTTGAGCAAGTTTTTTTAAACTAGAAACGATTTGACAAGTTTAAAAGAAAGATTGCAAGGTTTTCCCCGGAAAAATTTTTGGGGAAAAAAACCTAAACAACATTCCCCCAATTCCTGGGGAAAGGGTTTTAAAAAATTTTAAAATAGGCCCAAGATATCACAAGGGGTTAATAGAAAATAAAAAGTTTAATGGCCCGAAAATTTTCCCAAAAAAAATGGGGCAAGAAAAAAAAGTTAAACTTGGGAAAAATCAAAGTTAATGGAAAAACGAAAATTTACCCTTCAAATAAGGGGGAAGATAAATTTTTTAAAAATTTTTTTGGGCACCATTTTAAAATTTTTTAAAACAAAGGGGTTTTTTAAAAATTTAAAAAAAAAAAAAGGGTTTTTTCCGTTCCCTTGACCCTTTTCCCTTTTTTCTTTTTTGGAACGAATTAAAAAAACTTGACAAAGTTTTTTTCCCCAAACAACCCTAAGAAACCCAAGGGGTTTTTAAAACAACGATATCACAAGTTAAAAAGAGCAACGATATCACAAGTTCAACCAGAGCAACGATATCACAAGTTCAACTAGAGAACGATATCACAAGTTCAACCGAGCAACGATAAAACAAGTTCAACTGAGAACGATATCACAAGTTCAACTGGGGGAAAATCCCCAAGTTCAACTGGGGGAACGATATTTTCCCCAAAAACAACTGGAACGATATCACAAGTTCAACTGAGCAACGATATCACAAGTTCAACTGGGGCAAAGATATCACAAGTTCAACTTAAAGGGGAAAAAAAAAAATTTCATGTAGACAAATTGCGTTCAGCCTCCTCTTTCACTGCCCCAGCCTCCCCCCACACTGCCCCAGCCCTCCTCTACACTGCCCCAGCCTCCCTTTTTCTGCCCCCCGCCTCCTCTACACTGCCCCAGCCTCCTCTACACTGCTCCAGCCTCCTCTACACTGCTCCAGCCTCCTCACACTGCCCAGCCTCCTCACAGCTGCAGCCTCCTCCACTGCCCTAGCCTCCTACACTGCCTCAGCCTCCCTACACTGCCCCAGCCTCCTCACACTGCCTCCAGCCTCCTATACACTGCCTCCAGCCTCCTACACTGCCTCCAGCATCCTCTACACTGCCCCAGCCTCTACACTGCCTCCAGCCTCCCTACACTGCTCCAGCCTCCTCTACACTGCCTCCAGCCTCCTCTACACTGCCTCCAGCCTCCTATACACTGCCCCAGCCTCTCTACACTAAACCAGCCTCCTCTACACTGCCTCCAGCCTCCTCACACTGCCCCAGCCTCCTCTTCACTGCCCAGCCTCCTCTACACTGCTCCAGCCTCCCTACACTGCCTCCAGCCTCCTCACACTGCCTCCAGCCTCCTCACTGCCCCAGCCTCCTCTACACTGCCCCAGCCTCTATACTGCCCCAGCCTCCTCTACACTGCCTCCAGCCTCCTCTACACTGCCTCCAGCCTCCTCTACACTGCCTCCAGCCTCCTCTACACTGCCCCAGCCTCCTCTACACTGCCTCTAGCCTCCTCTACACTGCCTCCAGCCTCCTCTACACTGCTCCAGCCTCCTCTACACTGCTCCAGCCTCCTCTACACTGCTCCAGCCTCCTCTACACTGCCCCAGCCTCCTCTACACTGCCTCCAGCCTCCACTACACTGCCCCAGCCTCCTCTACACTGCCTCCAGCCTCCTCTACACTGCCTCCAGCATCCTCTACACTGCCCCAGCCTCACACTGCCTCCAGCCTCCTCTACACTGCCTCCAGCCTCCTACACTCCTCCAGCCTCCTCTACACTGCCTCCAGCCTCCTCTACACTGCCCCAGCCTCCTCTACACTGCTCCAGCCTCTCTACACTGCCTCCAGCCTCCTCTACACTGCCTCCAGCCTCCTATACACTGCCCCAGCCTCCTCTACACTAAACCAGCCTCCTTTACACTGCCTCCAGCCTCCTCTACACTGCCCCAGCCTCCTCTTCACTGCCCAGCCTCCTCTACACTGCTCCAGCCTCTACACTGCCTCCAGCCTCCTACACTGCCTCCAGCCTCCTCTACACTGCCCCAGCCTCCTACACTGCCCCAGCCTCCTCTATACTGCCCCAGCCTCCTCTACACTGCCTCCAGCCTCCTCACACTGCCTCCAACCTCTCACCTGCCCCAGCCTCCTTACACTGCCCCAGCCTCCTTACACTGCCCCAGCCTTTCTACAATGCCCCAGCCTCCTCTACACTGCCCCAGCCTCCTTTACACTGCCCCAGCCTCCTACACTGCCCCAGCCTCATCTACAATGCCCCAGCCTCCTCTACACTGACCCAGCCTCCTCTACACTGCCCCAGCCTCCTCTACAATGCCCCAGCCTCCTCTACACTGACCCAGCCTCCTCTACACTACCCCAGCCTCCTCTACACTGCCTCCAGCCTCCTCTACAATGCCCCAGCCTCCTCTACACAACCTCCAGCCTAATCTACACTGCACCCAGCCTCCTCTACACTGACCCAGCCTCCTCTACAATGCCTCCAGCCTCCTCTACACAACCTCCAGCCTCCTCTACACTGCACCCAGCCTCCTCTACACTGACCCAGCCTCCTCTACACTGCCCCAGCCTTCTCTACACTAAACCAGCCTCCTCTTCACTGCCTCCAGCCTCCTCTATACTGCCCCAGCCTCCAATACTCTGCCCCAGCCTCCTCTACACTGCCTCCAGCCTCCTCTACACTGCCCCTGCCTCCTCTACACTGCCCCAGCCTTCTCTACACTGCCTCCAGCCTCCTTTACACAGCCTCCAGCCTAATCTAGACCGCACCCAGCCTCCTACATTGAACCAGCCTCCCCTTCACTGCCTCCAACCTCATCTACACTGCCCCAGCCTCCAATACTCTGCCCCAGCCTCCTCAACACTGCCACAGC
Source organism: Cherax destructor (assembly GCA_009830355.1). Taxonomy (NCBI): domain Eukaryota; kingdom Metazoa; phylum Arthropoda; class Malacostraca; order Decapoda; family Parastacidae; genus Cherax; species Cherax destructor. Next base: position 11,124 of record WNWK01003740.1, read on the forward strand.
CTCCAATACTCTGCCCCAGCCTCCTCTACACTGCCTCCAGCCTCCTCTACACTGCCTCATTGTTGCATGCAAAGAGTATGTAACCTTTATTCGGAGCATGTTAACACACCCACATAGGCTCCCCTCCAACCAGCGAACCATCGTTAAGGGTTTGGTGATGAGGGCCCCATCATCAAATCAACGACTCGGTTCAGCCAATTAAATGCGAGTTTAACAATGACAAAAGGTGACGTGGTTACCACTCGCAGTTTGTCATTGAAATTCCTGCATAGAGCTGGTTGTGGAAAGTTGTCTGTCTTTTGGCTGCTGCTTAGCCTAGACAACTGTGGCGTGCACTAAACACTACTCCTTTGTATATAGTGTACATAGGTGTAAATATCACTGTTATACTTGGTGAAGGAAAAGACAAAAGTCTTATATAATTACAATTACTTGGTGAAGGAAAAGATAAAAGTTTGGAATTAATCTAGCTGATTTTTGAAGAAATACAATTTCAATACATCTTCTACTGTGTTTCTTTGCTCCAAGCTTCCTTTACACTCAGGTTAACAGGCCATTGAACCTGAGGTTGTAATATGGGTAGCCTGTCCTGGAGCTGAATTTGAGACTTAGAGCAGGAGTTGAGCCTAGAGTTGAAGTTCGCGCAGGAGCTAGTCTTGTATCTAGATAGCTTGCTATCTGGCATTGCTTACGCTTTGCCAACGCTTCACGAATTTTGTGTCTCATTTTGCATTCGCTTGCTATGGTCAGCCTGCTATTGTGAGTATTCTGCAATTTGGTTTGTTATTGTGTATCAGCCTTGCTATTGTGTGTGTGCATATTGGCTTTGCTATTGCGTGTCAGCTCTGCTATCGTATGAGTATACTGCAATTCGTACCGTGCATAGAGCTACAGCGTGTTAAAGTTGGGGTTAATGCCACCTATTCGAGTCAGACGGTTAGTGTCTGAGTTAACTCTGCTAAAGTTGCCCAAACTATCTCTACAGCGTTGTTGGCGTATCGCTCGTCTCTATTGGTGTTGAATACCAGCGCACCCTTACTGCTGCTCAGCTGCGTGATATTATAAGGAGTAAAATACAAACTGAAACTATGGCATATCAGTCTAGTGTTTCTCCTCTACAGGAGCTGTTAATCGTAGGTCACCATTGAGGTTTCTACAAAATGGGAGAGCAAAACTCCTGAGCAAAACCAGCAAGTCACAGGTGTGGGGTTATCAACAGGTGAGTCTGGTTCACTGGCGCTTGAACTAGCCAGACTCACTCTTGAACAAACTAAAGAACAGCGTGCATTTGCTAAGGAGGAGTTTGATAGAGAGAAGGAGAGGAGACAATTCCATCAGACTGTAGATGACTTCAATTTGCAAAGGGCAGTACAGTTTGTTCCTCGTTTTGTTGAAGCAGAGCCTGAACAGTTTTTCGAAGCATTTGAAAACCAGGCTCGAGCTTTAGGGTGGCCTGAGGTTCATTGGGCGTCACTGGTGCATACTGCGTTGTTTGGTAAGGCACAAGAATTTACTTCTAGCCTGGGAAATGCTGATTTTGGTAACTATCGTATTGTGAAACCACTGTTCTTGGGGCTTATCAATGTATTCCTGCCAAGTATAGGAAAGAATTCAAACTCGGCAGAAGGCAGTTGGGTCAGTCTGCTGTTGATTTTGTCAGACAGCAGACCAGGGCTTTTACAAAGTGGTACAAGGCAAGTGGTGTCGCTGATTTTGAAAATTTGAAGCAGCTCATCTTGGTGGACAACCTGCTGGAGTCTGTTAGTCCAGAGGTTCGAGTGTTTCTACAAGATCATTCCTTGCCTACGGATTGGAAGCAGCCAGGTTGGCTGATACTTTTGAAACTAACCGCTCCTTGTCCGAGCGGTCTTATCTCTTTCCTCAACAGCCTGGTATGAGCAGAGATCGTCAAAGAAAAGTTCCTGAGTGGAGAAATAAAGGTCAAGATGAAGGTGAATCTCGTCAGCAGTCAACTAAAACACCTGGTGAGCAGCGTTACTTCACTCCTGGTCAACCCGGTGAGCAACATCAAATTACCCAACGAGATGTGAAGCGGCAGTATCCAGAGTGGCGTAAGCCACAAAATCAACGAAGTGCCAAAGTAAAAGCTGAGATGGTATGTTATAACTGTGGCAAGCCTGGCCACATCAGACCCAATTGTCCAAGTAAACCCCAACCATTTGGGAAAATCTCTAATATCCCTAATAATATGTCCCAGGAAGAAGTAGAGAAGGGATGGCCCTTACTATAGCTCTTGTTACATATCCCTTCAGGAACATTCAGAGAAAAGGAAGTTAAAACCTTTAGGGATACTGGAGCATATTGCTCACTTATAAGAGGAGTACTACCCTTTCTGATCAAACCTCTTTGCAATCCTCAGTTCTGTTAGAAGCTTTTGGAGGAGCAGTATTTTCTGTCCCTTTACATCAAATCTATGTGCAGAGTAAATACTACACTGGGTATTTGACTGTTGGTGTCTCGGAGGGATTTCCTATGAAGGATGCAATGCTATTACTGGGTAATAACATTGAGTCTACTAAATGTATAGAACCCATAATGGTTAATTCTTCCCGATGTTGGCCATAACTCGGGCACAATCCAAAGTGATGTCTGATAAGAATGTTAACTCGTCCTTGGACGACTCTGATCTCGGACTAAACAATTTGTTTTGCGAGGAAAACTGGCCAGAGCCTCGTAAATTTAGTGAACAGCCCCAGATCAAGCCTTCCTATTCCAGGGTTGCAGGATTGCCAGATGTCTCTGTTTCCATGCCTGAGGGACTGTCCTTTCGGGAGGAACAACGGAAAGACTCCTCACTAAACTCTGCTTTTGAGGCAGCTATGGGTAAATCCACTTCGGGTCACCGGTCAAATATCTCTTAAAAATAATTACTTAGTCTGCACTGAAACTGGTAAGGAGGTGGAGGGAAAACAACAAACAGATAAGTTAGTGGTTCCTAGAAAGTTTAGGTCTCAGATACTAAATATAGCCCATAATTCTTCTTTTTTGGAGGCCATTTGGGAATTACCAAAACTCAATACCGAATAACAAAAGAATTTTTTTGGCCAAAGTTAAGGCAAGATGTAAAGAATCATATTCGCTGTTGTCCAGAATGTCAGCAGGTAGGGAAACCTGGACACCCCATTAAACCTGCACCTCTCCATCCCATTCCTGTTAATGGAGACCCTTTCTCAGAATTGATAATAGATTGTGTAGGTCCACTACCTAAAGCTAAGTCTGAAATCAGTACTTATTCACAATCATGGATAGAGTAACTAGATACCCAGAAGCAGTTCCCATGCGCAGTATTAACACTAAAGCAATCCTTAAAGCTTTAACTAAGTTTATCTCTTGCTTTGGAATTCCTAAAACTATTCAAAGTGATCAAGGTACTAACTTCACTGCCAAAGCATTTAGGGGAAACATTAACTAGGCTAGGAATAGTTCATAACCTATCCACTGCCTATCATCCTCAGTCCTAAGGCGCCTTGGAAAGATTCCATCAGACACGTTAAAACAATGATGAGAACATTCTGCTTGCATTTTCCTACAGACTGGGATGAATCACTTTTGTTGCTATTCGCAATGAGAGAAACTGTGCAAGAGTCTACAGGGTACAGTCCTTTTGAGCTGATATTTGGGCACAATGTACGAGGTCCTCTACGTGTGCTCAAAGAAGGATGGATGGGAGAAGACGCCTCCACAACCAGCTACAACCCTTCTTCAAGGTTGCAGGTAGCACGTCAGTTGGCTAAGGCTAACTTGAAGTCAGCTCAGAATATGATGAAACAGAGGTATGACAGAAACTCAAAATTTCGCTCCTTCCATCCAGGAGATAAGGTGTTGGTACAGGAGCCTATACCTGGCCACACCTTGAAAGCTAGATTTACGGGACCAATGCAAATCGTAAGTAAATTATCTGATGTAAATTATGTGGTATCTCCCTTGACAAGACCTCAAAAGCAAAACTTACCACATTAATCAAATTAAAGCTTTTAATACACCAGATAAAGTTCCAGTAATGACTCTGTCCTCTGACCCTGACTCCTTGCACTCTGAGATTAATGTAAAGCTTCCAAATTCGGTCCTCCTCAAGGACCCTAAACCTTTAATGTTGGGTTTAACAAGTCTCAAGTAACTAATTTAACTGCGCTCCTACAGTCTTATCTGACATTTTTTCGATGTGCCGAAAAAATGTACATTAGGATATCATGATGTAGATGTTGGAAACTCTAAACCTATTAAACTCTCCTTACAGAGCTAATCCTGAAAACAGAAGCTACTTCAACAGGAGGTAGAATTTCTGTTAGAGCATGGGTTAGTGGAGGAGTCATCTAGTCCGTGGGCTTCACCGTGCATCCTTGTTAACAAAGCTGATGGAGGGTTCCGAATGTGCACAGATTACCGTAAGGTGAATGAGGTCACAATTGCAGATGCCTATCCTCTGCCACGTTTGGATGATGTAATCGACTTTGTGGGTAAGGCTACTTTTGTATCCAAATTGACCTCCTTAAAGGTTACTATCAAGTACCTTTAACAGATAAGGAAGGAAATCTCTGCCTTCGTAATTCCTGGAGGTCATTATCAGTATACAGTGACCCCTTCGGAATGAAAAACTCTCCTGCATCATTCCAGAGACTTATCCATCAGGCTATTAAAGGACTTGAAGGCACGGCAGCTTACCTAGATGACATAGTTGTTGTGTCGGACACTTGGGACCAACATGTGTTTAGGCTTAAGGCCTCTTTGAGACCTTCCAGAGTTTTCATTTAACTGTTAATTTATCAAAGTCATCCTTTGGCCAATCTACTATTAATTTTCTGGGCCATGAAGTAGGTAGTGGCAAAGTGGCCCCTAAATTTGCAAAAATTCTGGCCTTTAAAAAATTATCCAGTTCCCTGACAGGAAATCCTTCAACGTTTTCTAGGGATGGTAGGGTTTTATAGAAGATTCTGTAAAATTTTGCAGATATTGTTGCACCTCTAACCTCACTTACCAGTCACAAAGTTCCCTTTATTTGGACCCCAGAATGTCAAGATGCATTTACGAAAGCAAAGAGATTATTTGTACTGCACCCATTCTGTTGTCTCCAGACTTTTCAAAACCATTTTCCTTACAGATTGATGCTTGTGAGTCTGGGGTGGGGCAGTGCTTCTGCAATCTGGGGATGATGGGTTGCAGCCTGTGGCATTTTTCTCTGCCAAATATCAACCACACCAGAGGGCCTACTCTACTATAGAGAAAGAGGGCCTGGCTCTACTTCTGGCATTAGAGCATTTTGATGTCTACGTGGGCCAGTCCTCTCAGGTGGTCTCCATCTACAGCGACCACAACCCTCTGGTATACCTGCAGCACATGAAAAACAAAATACCAGACTCATGCGTTGGAGTATTAGGTTGCAACCCTACAATATAAAGATTATACACATTGCTGGAAAATTTAACACAATAGCTGATGTGTTGTCCAGAAGTCATTGTATTTAGTTAGGATGTGTTAGGACTTTGGGTAGAACCAGCCCTTTTTTCCCCTAGTGGTGGGGTTTTTTTAGTGGGGGTGCCCTGCTACCGACCGCAGGCACCTTGGACCTATGTTAGCCCTACCGTCGGCTGTCTCACTCTTAAGTTTAAAGCTGGACTTATGTCTCGAGAAAAGTTTAGCTTTAACTAATGAGCGGGATGGTAGAGGGGAAAGGCGGTCCCATTATTATAATGTGCCATGGTGGCACTCTACCCATTTGAGGTGGAAGCCTAGTCCTGAGCCTCTTGGGGTGGGGTGTTGCATGCAAAGAGTATGTAACCTTTATTCGGAGCATGTTAACACACCCACATAGGCTCCTCCAACCAGCGAACCATCGTTAAGGGTTTGGTGATGAGGGCCCCATCATCAAATCAACGACTCGGTTCAGCCAATTAAATGCGAGTTTAACAATGACAAAAGGTGACGTGGTTACCACTCGCAGTTTGTCATTGAAATTCCTGCATAGAGCTGGTTGTGGAAAGTTGTCTGTCTTTTGGCTGCTGCTTAGCCTAGACAACTGTGGCGTGCACTAAACACTACTCCTTTGTATATAGTGTACATAGGTGTAAATATCACTTTGTTATACTTGGTGAAGGAAAAGACAAAAGTCTTATATAATTACAATTACTTGAAGGAAAAGATAAAAGTTTGGAATTAATCTAGCTGATTTTTGAAGAAATACAATTTCAATACATCTTCTACTGTGTTTCTTTGCTCCAAGCTTCCTTTACACTCAGGTTAACAGGCCATTGAACCTGAGGTTGTAATACTCATCCTCCTCTACACTGCCTCCAGCCTCCTCTACACTGCCCCAGCCTCCTCTACACTGCCCCAGCCTCGACTACACTGCTCCAGCCTCCTCTACACTGCCTCCAGCCTCATCTACACTGCCCCAGCCTCCTCTACACTGCCTTTAGCCTCCTCTACACTGCCTCCAGCCTCCTCTACACTGCCCCAGCCTCCTCTACTCTGCCCAGCCTCCTCTACACTGCCAACAGCCTCATCTACACTGCCCCAGCCTCATCTACACTGCCCCAGCCTCCTCTACACTGCCTTTAGCCTCCTCTACACTGCCCCAGCCTCCTCTACTCTGCCCAGCCTCCTCTACACTGCCCCCAGCCTCCTCACACTGCACCAGTCTCCTCTACACTGCCCCAGCCTTCTCTTCACTGTGTCTAGCCTCCTCTACACTGCCTCTAGCCTCCTCTACACTGCCCCAGCCTCCTCTACACAGCCTCCAGCCTCCTCTATACAGCCTCCAGCCTCCTCTTGACTGCCTCCAGCCTCCTCTACACTGCCTCTAGCCTCCTCTACACTTCCCTAGCCTCCTCTACACTGCCTTTAGCCTCCTCTACACTGCCCCAGCCCCTCTACACAGCCTCCAGCCTCCTCTACACAGCCTCCAGCCTCCTCTACACTGCCTCTAGCCTCCTCTACACTGCCTCTAGCCTCCTCTAAACTTCCCCAGCCTCCTCTACACTGCCCTAGCCTCCTCTACACTGCCTCTAGCCTCCTCTACACTGCCTCTAGCCTCCTCTAAACTTCCCCAGCCTCCTCTACACTGCCCTAGCCTCCTCTACACTGCCCTAGCCTCCTCTACACTGCCTCTAGCCTCCTCTACAAAGCGTCACACATTCTTCAGTCTTGGCAATGCTACGCTCTCTTACATTTCCCTTTTTTTACATACGTTGACAAATTTATTTCTTTGCACAGACTAAACTAGGGCCACTCTCTCCCTGCTCCATGAGCAGGGGGCGGAGTGGATCCTGTTTCCACTACAGCACTCTCCAGATTGTTCCACTTCCTGACACCTCTATGCCTGTAAAAAATACTTCCTAACATCAGTGTGACTCATCCGAGTTTTCAACTTCCAGTTGTGACCCCTTTGTTGCTGTGTTCCATCTCTGAAACATCCTGTCTCTATCAACGTTGTCAATTCCTCTCAATATTTTATATGTCGTTATCATGTGTCCCCTATCCCTCCTGTCCTCCAGTGTCGTCAGGTTGATCTCCCTTAACCTCTCCTCGTATGACATGCCCCTTAGCTTCGGGACTAGTCTTGCACTTTCTCTAATTTCTTGATGTACTTAACCAGGTGTGGGTTCCATTCTGGGTCTGCATACTCCAATATGGGCCTGACGTACACGGTGTACAGAGCCTTGAATGGTTCCTTACTCATATGCTGCTGCAGTTATTTGGTTGATGTACGCCTCAGGAGATGTGCTCGGTATTATACTCACCCCAAGATCCTTTTCCTAGAGTGAGGTTTGCAGTCTTTGGCCCCTTACCTTGTACTCTGACTGCGGTCTTTTTTGACCTTCCCTAATCTTCATGACTTTGCACTTGGTGAAGTTAAACTCCAGAAGCCAGTTGCTGGACCAGGCTTGCAGCCTGTCCAGATCCCTTTGTAGTCCTGCCTGATCCTCATCCAGCCAGTTGCTGGACCAGGCTTGCAGCCTGTCCAGATCCCTTTGTAGTCCTGCCTGATCCTCATCCAGCCAGTTGCTGGACCAGGCTTGCAGCCTGTCCAGATCCCTTTGTAGTCCTGCCTGATCCTCATCCCATTGTATTCTCAGCATTAGCTTCACATCTGTAAACTGGGACACCTCTTAATCTATTCCTTCCGTCATATCATGTGTTAGTTACCATTTCGTCCTAGGCACATGTCGATTAGACACTAGGCCTGTTGTATGTGTGTGTGTAAGGAAACACTTCGAAATGTTTCCGCCCCACCGGGAATTGAACCCGGGCCCCTCCGTGCGTGAAGCGAGAGCTTTAGCCACCAGGCCACCGGGGCCTGGTGTGTGTGTGTGTGTGTATGTGTGTGTGTGTGTGTGTACTCACCTAATTGTAGATGCAGGGGTCGATTCGTAGCTCCTGGCCCCGCCTCTTCACTTTTTTTTTTTTTTTTGTGTGTGTGTGTGTGTGTGTGTGTGTGTGGGTGAGTACTCACTAATATGTGGTTGCAGGGGTTGTCTCAAGTCCTGGCCGTGCCTCTTCGCTGGCTTCGAAAGCATTATCGTACCTCTTCTTAAAGCTGTTTGTATCCTGCCTCTAACACTCCACTGCCCAGGTCGTCTCACTTCCCGATCACACTAAGGTCGAAGAAATACTTCCTAACATCCCTTTTGGTTAATCTGCGCTTTCAACTTACAGTTGTGCCCTCGTGTTCCTGTTTCCCGCCTCTGGAACAATCTGCCCCTGTTCACCCTAACTGATCTCGGTATCTTGTACGTTGTAATCATATTCCCTCACAGTACAACACTGGAGTAAAATGTTCCCACAATAGCACTACTTTAAGATTGTATCTTAACTGCCTTAATTCTCATGGCGTTACATTAAGAATTTAATTACACTGAATGTAATAAGGGAATATTATATAATATAATTTCCAAAGTAATTTAAAATGTAATCTAATATATAATCTAATATAATTTGCCTAGGTTCAAGCAGTATTACAATTATTGGCAATTACTGAATGAAGAGGAGATAAAAGATACGTTTGTAATAAAGGAGAGGGAGAAGGAAGAGCAATGGAAGGGAGAAGAAAGGGAGGAGAACGAAGGAAAAGAGAAGGAAGGTAGGAAAATGAATAATAAGGGAGATAATGGAGAACAATGTGAGGGATGATTTATAAAGATTTGAAAGTAGAAGAAAATGGAAAAATAGGAAGTACAAAAAATGAAAATAAACGAAGAATCTGATGAGAGAAAAACAATGAGAAGTAAGAAAAAAATGAGGAATAAGAGAAATAGGAGAAGAATTAGAATGTGAGGAAACTAAGAATAGAAGAATAGGTAAGGAAAAAGAATAATACGGAAAGAGGAAAGAGCAGGAAGAATTGTAGAAGGAAAAGGAGAAGAATAGTTAAGTAATAAGGAAAATGAGAAGAATATTAATTAAAAAAGAGAAAATTGGTAAGGCCGATAATTATCAGTGATCCATGGGTTGAAACCCCACCCGTTCCGAGGCTTGATACTAAACATAATATATGGCTTAAGTTAAAACATTTACAATACATGCTCTCTCAATGTGAAAGATAAGACAGCAAGCTGGGACACTGTGGGACACTGGGAGTACATGGTGAATGAGACGACGGGACACTGTGAGACACTGGGACACTGTGGGACACTGGGAGTACATGGTGAATGAGACGACGGGACACTGTGAGACACTGGGACACTGTGGGACACTGGGAGCACATGATGGTAGAGACGACGGGACACTGAAGGACACTGGACACTGTGGAACACTGTGGGACACTGTGGGACATTGGGAGTACATGGTGAATGAGACGACGGGACACTGTGAGACACTGGGACACTGTGGGACACTGGGAGCACATGATGGTAGAGACGATGGGACACTGAAGGACACTGGGACACTGTGGGACACTGTGGGACACTGGGAGTACATGGTGAATGAGACGACGGGACACTGAGACACTGGGAGCACATGATGGTAGAGACGACAGGACACTGTGGGACACTGTGGGAGCACATTATGGTAGAGACGACAGGACACTGTGGGACACTGGGAGTACATGGTGAATGAGACGACGGGACACTGTGAGACACTGGGACACTGTGGAACACTGGGAGCACATGATGGTAGAGACGACGGACACTGAAGGACACTGGGACACTGTGGGACACTGTGGGACACTGGGATCACATGATGGTATAGACGACAGGACACTGTGTTACACTGTGGACACTGGGAGTACATGGTGAATGAGACGACGGGACACTGTGAGACACTGGGAGCACATGATGGTAGAGACGACAGGACACTGTGGGACACTGGGAGCACATGATGGTTGAGACGACAGGACACTGTGGGACACTGTGCGAGCACATGATGGTAGAGACGACAGGACACTGTGGGACTGGGAGCACATGATGGTAGAGACGACAGGACACTGTGGGACACTGGGAGCACATGATGGTTGAGACGACAGGACACTGTGGGACACTGGGAGCACATGAGGGTAGAGACGACAGGACACTGTGAGACACTGGGAGCACATGATGGTAGAGACGACAGGAAACTGTGGGACACTGGGAGCATATGATGGTTGAGACGACAGGACACTGTGGGACACAGGGAGCACATGATGGTTGAGACGACAGGACACTGTGGGACACTGGGAGCACATGATGGTAGAGACGACTGGACACTGTGGGACACTGGGAGCACATGATGGTAGAGACGACAGGACACTGTGGGACACTGGGAGCACATGAGGGTAGAGACGACAGGACACTGTGGGACTCTGTGGGAGCACATGATGGTTGAGACGACAGGACACTGTGGGACACTGGGAGCACATGATGGCAGAGACGACAGGACACTGTGGGACACTGGGAGCACATGAGGGTAGAGACGACAGGACACTGTGGGACACTGGGAGCACATGATGGTAGAGACGACAGGACACTGTGGGACACTGGGAGCACATGATGGTAGAGACGACAGGACACTGTGAGCACATGATGGTAGAGACGACAGGACACTGTGGGACACTGGGAGCACATGATAGTTTAGACGACAGGACACTGTGGACACTGTGGGAGCACATTATGGTTGAGACGACAGGACACTGTGGGACTCTGTGGAGCACATGATAGTAGAGACGACAGGACACTGGGAGCACATAATGGTAGAGACGACAGGACACTGTGGGACACTGGGAGCACATGATGGTGAGACGACAGGACACTGTGGGACTCTGGGAGCACATGATAGTAGAGACGACAGGACACTGGGAGAACATGATGGTAGAGACGACAGGACACTGTGGGACACTGGGAGAACATGATGGTAGAGACGACAGGACACTGTGGGACACTGGGAGCACATGATGGTTGAGACGACAGGACACTGGGGACACTGGGAGCACATGATGGTTGAGACGACAGGACATGGGGACACTGTGGGAGCACATGAGGGAACGACAGGACACTGTGGGATTGGGGAGCACATGATAGTAGGGCAAGGACACTCGGAGAAATGATGGTAGAGACGACGGGACACTGGGGACACTGGGAGAAATGATGGTTGAGACGACAGGACACTCTGGGACACTGGGAGCACAGGGGGGAAGACGACAGGACACTGTGGGACACTGTGGGAGCAAAATTTGGGTTTTTTTGGGGGGAAATTAAAATAAACACAAAAGGAGGGGAATGTGAGCAAGAAGAAGAAAACAAAAAAAGAAGTAGAAAAAAAAAAAGACAAGGAAAAAAGGTAAAAAAAAGGGGAAGGAAAGGGGGGGGTGACGTGTAGAAAAAAAGTGTGAAGATTGTTTTTTTTGTTTTTGAAGTGAAAGAGGGAAAAAAAAATTTTTTTTGGAGGTTCTTGGTTGACAAGTTTATCAAATTCCTTTTAAACATAAATTTTCAAACGGAAAAAACCCATTGCACACTTCCTTGAAACTGCGGGAATCTCAATAAAGTCTAAGGGGCAGAGGATATGGGGCCAGGGTATCTTTATTGAGGAAACTTTTTCGCCACACGGTGGCTTCATCACCCCAATACGAAGAGGAATGGTGAAGATCGAAGGAGTTTGAGGTAATCAGTCCATAAAAACATATGTGCAACTCGTGTGACATTTTATTGTGACACGTTTCTTTTCCGGGATTTTTTAGCTGCAAAATTGTTGGCGATTCTACCAACATTATTACGATGGTCTCATAATATGTGGTTCGAAGCATAACACAGTGACTATGTGAGATACTGTCAACACCATCTTTCCCAAAAAAACATAAAATGTTAACAGTTAACACATGCAGATGTTAACATTAACCCAAAGCAGATGTTAACAGTTAACACATGCAGTTTAAAACGGTTAAACCCTGCAGATGTTAACATTAAAAACATGCAGTTTTAAAAGTTAACACATGCAGATGTTAACAGTTAACACATGCAGATTTAAATTTAACAAGAATTTTAAAATTAAAAAGAATGTTCCCTTTTTAAAACATGCAGATGTTAAAAAGTTAACACATGCAGTTTAAAACAGTTAAAAATGCAGATGTTAACAGTTAACACATGCAGTTTAAAAAGGAATTTAAAACAGGGGGGTTTAAAAGTTAACACATGCAAGGAAAGTTAACACATGCAGATTTAAAAAAGTTAAAAATGCAGATGTTAACAGTTAACACATCAGTGAAAATATATTTTTTTTATTTCGTGTTCTGTGATCTGTTCTTGCGAGAGAGAAAAAGGAAGCCATTCATGGTGGGGCGCCCCCGGGGCGTGACCGAGCGATGTAGACAGCCTGACTGTCTGCATAAAAAGCCCTGTCTGCCAGCTGAGTTCATATTTCGTGCCATGCAAAACCATAGTATTTCCCCAGAGGGCAGGCCTGGTAGGCGTCCCCTTTTTTCCCCCGCCCCCCCCGGCCCCCTTTAAAAATGAATTTATGAACCCTTTTCTTTTGGGGTTTGGGTGGTAAAACGGCCCTTTAAATGCACCTTTATTACAAAAAAAAGAAAAGCCTCCAAAAAATTATCATTGCATTCCCCGCCCCCAAAACGCCAAATAAAAATAGTTATATTAACACATGCAGATGATCATAGGGGAAAGGGGAAAAAAAGACATCACTAAAAAAAACAGCTCCCCTTCGTAAAAGGTAAATCAGAAGTTTGGGTAACTAGAGTACAATCCTTTTGGCCCAGGAGCTGAATTTTGGGCCCTGACCCCCGGAGCTAGATACCTGGGGGTCCTTTTTAGCCCGGGGTTACCAGTCCTCGGGGGCCCAGGAGCTAGATCCCCGGTCCTCTGAGCCCAGGAGGGGAAAGCCTAGGTCCTCTGAGAGCCATGGAGCCCCGATAACTGGGGTCTCTGGGGCCCGGGGGGCTGGTTTAGGGTCCTCCCAAAAACCCAGGAGCTGGATAACTGGGGATAGAGTCCTCTGAGAGCCCAGGAGCTGGATTACTAGGGCCCCCCCAGAACCCAGGGCGGGGAAAAGGGGGGTATAGGTCCCCTGGGCCCCGAGCTGGATATTTCGGAGGTCAAAGGCCACAATAAAAAAGGCTCGACAATTTCCATAATTTTATCTAAAATATCCCCAATTTCCCTTTGTTGGAAATTCAAGAAACCCAAAAAACGAGGAAATTTTTGAGAGTCGCCGGGGGAAAACTTTATTTTGAACACGGGGCAACCCCGCAGTTTCCCCCCCACCCTGGGACAACCCCGCAGTGTTCTGCTACACTGTGGGAACACCGGGTGTTCTGCTCCCCAAAAACCCGCAGTGTTCTGCTACACTGTGACAACACCCCAGGTTTTCCTTCCTGCTACACGGTGGGGGGCGCAGTGTTCTGCCCCCTTGGAAAACCCCCCGCAGTGTTCTGCTACACTGTGACAACACCCGCAGTGTTCTGCTGGGGGGGAACAGGCGCAGTGTTCCCCCACACGGGGCCCCCAACCCGCAGTGTTCTGCTACACTGGGGGAAACCCCCCTGTGTTCTGCTACACGGTGGGAACAGGCGCGGGGGTTCTGCTCCCTGAAACACCCGCAGTGTTCTTACACGGTGGGAACAGGCGCATTTCTGCTCACTGTGACCTTTCGGTTTTTCCCACACTGGGGAACACCCCAGTGTTCTGCTACACGGTGGGAAGGGGAGCAGTGTTCCCCCACTGGACAACCCCGCAGTGTTTTGCTACACTGTGGGAACACCCCGTGTTCTGCTACAGGGGGGGAACAGGGCGTTTTTTTTTCTACACTGGACAACACCCGCAGTGTTCTGCACACTGTAAACCCCCCAGTTTCCCTACAGGGGGGAAGGGGCGCAGTGTTCTGCTACCCCTGTGACAACACCCGCATTTTTGCTACACTGTGGGAACACCCCAGTGTTCTCCACTTGACAACACCCGCAGTGTTCTCCCAGGGGGGGAAACCCCAGTGTTCTGCTACCTGTGACAACACCCGCATTTTTCCTGCTACACTGTGGGAACACCCCAGTGTTCTGCTACACGGTGGGAACAGGGCAGTGTTCTGTTACACTGTGACAACCCCGCAGTGTTTTGCTACACTGTGGGAACACCCAGCCCACAGGGGGGAAAGGGCAGTGTTCTGCTACACGGGACAACACCCGCTTTTTCCTACACGGGGGGGCCCCGCAGTGTTCTGCTACGGGGGAACGGCCCCAGTCTTCCTGCTACAGGGGTGAAAACCCCCCAGTGGCCACTGTGGAACACCCGCGGTGTTCTGCTACACTGTGACAACACCCGCAGTGTTTTTGCTACACGGTGGGAACACCCGCAGATTGGGGTTACACTGTGACAACCCCCAGTGTTCTTTTTACACTTTGGGAACCCCTTTCCCAGTGTTCTGTTACACGGTGGGAACACCCGCAGTGTTCTGTTACACGGTAAAAAACCCGCAGTGTTCTGCTAAACTGTGAAACACCCGCAGTGTTCCTAAGGGGGGAACCCCCCGGTATTCTGCTCACGGGACAACACCCGCAGTGTTCTGTTAAATTGGGGCCCGCAGTGTTCTGCTACAGGTGGGAACACCCGCGTGTTTTTCCTTTTAAAAGCAGTGCCCCCCCCACACTGTGGGAACACCCGCGTGTTAGAAACCCCTGTAAAAACCCCACAGTGTTTGTTCCTTTTTGGGAACACCAAAAGGGCTGCTACACTGTAAAAAACACT
The DNA here is from genome assembly GCA_009830355.1 of Cherax destructor. Lineage (NCBI taxonomy): Eukaryota > Metazoa > Arthropoda > Malacostraca > Decapoda > Parastacidae > Cherax > Cherax destructor. The sequence goes on from WNWK01003740.1 coordinate 26,300, forward strand.
CGCAGTTTTCTGTTTCCCCTGTTACACTGTCCCCAACACCCGCAGTGTTCCCCCACCTTCAACACCGGCAGTGTTCTGCTACAGGGGACAACACCCGCAGTGTGCTGCTGGTGACAACACCCGCAGTGTGCTGCTACACTGTGAAAACCCCCCACAGTGTTCTGCTACACTTTGACAACACCCGTAGTGTTCTGCTACGCTGTGACAACACCCCGCAGTGTGCTGCTACACTGTGACAACACCCGCAGTGTTCTGCTACACTGTGACAACACCCGCAGTGTTCTGCTACGCTGTGAAACCCCGCAGTGTTCTGCTACACTGTGACAACATTTCAGTGGGCTACACTGGACAACACCCCAGTGTGCGCACACGGGAAAAAACACTCGGGAAAAGGGGTGGTTTGCTACATTGGGACAACACCCCATTTTTCCCCCCGGGAAAACCTAAGACAAACCCACAGTGTGCTGCTACACTGTGACAACCCCTACAGGTGCTGCTCCCCCTGTGACAACACCCACAGTGTGCTGCTACACTGTGACAACACCCATGTGTGCTACACTGGACAAAACCCACTTTAAAACACACTGGGTTCTCCCGGTGTGTGCTACACGAAACCCCCGGGGGCCCCAGGGGGCTGCACTTTTTGGGGGGGTGATAGTTCCCTCCCCAGTAAATCAGACCCTTATATAAAATATACGGCTTAATATTCCGGTTATACAAAAAGGGGTTACATGGAATAAACAATCGCAGACAGGCTTTTAAAATGCAAGACAAGCCGGGGGGGGAAGGGGGGGTAATTTTTTTTTCTGGGGTGGGGTTAGCGAAAAGGTGACCCCCGGGACCCCTTTTTTTCACAACTTACCCCTGATTTATCCTGTTGCTCCCCTGCAACATTGCACGGCTCCTGTTAAACCCGGGGAAGGGGAAAGCACTTGAGCTAAAAATTTCCACCCCAATGACTTTTTTTTCACACACACACTTTGGGGAAAAGCGGGGCCAGGGCTGAGTCTCGACCCCCAACCCTTGGTGAGCCCCACCAGGCACATCTCCTGAGGCGCACATAAACCAAATCCTGCAGACTTCCCGAAACCTAAAAAAATTTCCCCATTTTAAAAAAGGAAGCCCGGCCCCCTTCACTTTCGTTAGGCCCATATTGGGGTATGCAGCACCATTTTGGGGAACCCCCACCTAGCCAAGCATGTAAAAAAATTTGAAAAACAAAGGTTTGCAACAAGACTAGCCCCGGGGCAAAGGGGATGCCCCAGAGGGGGGGGTTTAAAGGGGGGGAAACCTTTACGACACTGGGGGACGGGGAAAATGGGGGGGCATGATAAAGACATATAAAATACTGAGAGGAATTGAAAAGGGTTTGGGGAAAGACAGAATGTTCCAGAGGGGAACAGCAACAAAAATTTGGGGAAGGGGAAACTCAGATGAACCCCGGGAAAAATTTGGGGATTTTTCAGTCACAGAGGGTTTTGGGGAATGGAATATTTTGGGGAAAGGGGTGTAGTGGAAGGGAATTTTAGCTTTAAGAAGAGGTACGATGCTCTTTGGGGGGGAGGACCCAGTAGCTGCAAAAACAACTAGGTGAATACAACTAGATGAAAAATTTTTAAAATATATATATATATATATATATATATATATATATATATATATATATATATATATATATATATATATATATATATATATGAAACAAACTATGAAAAAAAATTTGGGGTTTTTATTTTATCGGGGAATATCATAGTTCCTTGAAAAGTAATAAAAGGGTTTAAATTTTTAAATTTTTTTTATGTTTTTTTTCATTTTTATCACCTGTTTTTTTATCTTTTTTATATATATATATATATATATATATATATATATATATATATATATATATATATATATAGTTGGGGTGGGTGGGACAAAAGGGTAGAAGGATGGGTTTTGGGGGGGGGGGAAAGGGAAAGGGAAAGGGGGGAGAGGGGGGAAAGGGGGAACAGGAAGGGAATGGGAAAAAAAAGCCCCCAGGTTAGAAACCCTTAAAATATACTTTTTTTTTTTTGGTTATTGCTATTTTTTTTGTGTGTACTACCGAATTGTGGTTGTAGGGTTGATTCGGGGGCCCCCGGGGCCCGCCCCTTCCCCGGTTTTCCTTTGGGGTTACTCCCCTCTGCTTTTGGGCTTTTTTCCCTCTTCTTAAAGCTTAGGGCCCCCCCCACATCACTTCCGGGGTTTTTTACTTCTGACAACTCATAACTGAAGAAATTTTTCCAACATGTGACTCATCCGTTTAACTTATAATTGTGACAGTTTGTTGCTGTGCCCCATCTCTGAAACATCCGGGGCCCCATCCACCTTTAATTTCCCCCCTTTTTTTATCATGTGTCCCCTTCCCCCCCGTCCCCCCGTGTCGCCGTTTATTTTTAACCTTCTCCTCAGGACATGCCCCCCTTGCTCCCCGGGCTAGCCTTTTTTCAAACTTTTGCACTTTTCAATTTTGGCGCCCCCGGTTAAAAAAGCCATACCGACGGCCGGGGGGAATACTGCTTTCTCCGACGGTCTCCAGGCTGGAATACTGTGTATACTGACGGTCTCCAGGTTTTGGGAAACTGCTGTATACTGACGGTTCCCCGGTGGAAAAAATGCTGATTTGAGGCCCGGGGGGGAAAACTCTGTTCTGACGGTCTCCAGGGGGGGAATCTGCTGTATACTGACGGTCTTTTCCGGCTGGAATACTGCTGTATATGACGGCCCCAGGTTTTGGGAAACGCTGGATACCGAGGTCCCAGGTTGGGGAAACTTGTATACTGGAATCTCCCCGGGTGGAATACTGCTGTAATTTTTGGCCCCAGGCTGGAATACTGCTGTATACTGACGGTCTCCAGGCTGGAATACTGTTTACTGAGGGCCAGGCTGGAATACTGCTGTATACTGACCCCGGCTGGAAAGGTATACGCGGCCCAGGCTGGGAAAACTGCTGTATACTGACGGCCCGGCGGGTCTCTCACACCTCCAGGTGGGTCTCTTTCTGACGGTCCGGCTGGAATAGTGCGTATTGACGGCCCAGGCTGGAATACTGCTTTTACTACGGTCTCCCGGCTGGAATATTATAACTCGGTCACCTTTAAGGTAGGTGGGTTACACAGCTGGAAAACGCACAAAAACTTTCCTTGTCGTATACATAATCATCTGAGTTACTGGGAACCTTGAATTTTCTTCAACGTATTTTGGGAAAGTAGGCGAGAAAGGTACAGTACATCTTTTTAAAAAGTAATCAAGGTCCCAGGACCGAAGCGTTTTTTTTAAATATGTCTTAGTGTTGGCTTACGTGTTTTTTTTAGACCAACTTTTGGTTTTATTACCGGGTTTTTACCATCATAATTTATACCCGGGAAAAAATGGGAGGGGCTTGTCCCAACCTGCACACTGACATGAGACTTGGCAGACGGTAGAGTACCTCCAATAAAAATCAGGTGTGAGACGAGTACACTAAGAGAGAACTCTGCAAGTGTCATGGGTCCCCGACTTTTCAGCATCCTCTACTCGTGCAAAAGGGGAATTACCATTAAACCTCTGGCTGTCTTCATGAGGAAAATTGATAACTTCCTCAAGGTCAATTCCTGACTGGCAGGGCTGTGGTTCGCACGCTGCAACAACAACCTGGTTGATCAGGCTCGATCCACCAGGGTCTGGTCTGGTACTGGCCGCGGGGCGTTGACCCCCGAGAACATCCATCAGGTACCTCGACTGCCTACAATGTTATAAACGCATGTATCTTGACTGAAGAAGTTTGCTGAACAGGTAAAATATTTTAAGATACTAAAGTTTTTGCACTCATGAGTAATATTGTGAGTAGTATTAGTATCAGTGATACTTATATCATTAGATGTATAAGAAAGACATATGTGCAATTTTAGTAAACTTTTATTTGGGTAAGTATGGCTCAACAAGTGCTTTGTCACTGGTATTGACAACCTCTTTGTTTAATATTGCGCGCGTGAGTGTGTGTGTGTGTAATGAACAGACGAGATTGGAATGGTAATTTGGTATATTGAGGTTGAAATATGTAGGGTGGAATCTCAGAGCCGTAGGCCTACGTTTGTCCTACACTGAGTCTGGTTGGTAACCGCCTCACTGGGAAGTGGGCACTGGAATTCAAAAAGGGAGGCCTCGCCTGGTATCCGTTAGTCACGTGAGCAGGGCATGATCAGTAACGGTTACAGGCACGAACTATCACTGGCTTACAGTGACAGCTCGGCTACGGTACGTATGTCGCTCGACATACATCTATACAAACTAAAGACAACAGGCGTACAACTCTGAGCTGATTCTATACAATGTCAAAGTACACAACAGTTGAACATATACTACACATGGATATTATCGTGATGGAAACAATCTACATTACTACATGATATATCATGATACATAGAGAATTAATGATTAAATGAGCTCATTTCTAGAAAGTTATGATAAAAGAGATCAAAAATAATTTTCTTCGATCGATCGAATCTGTCTTCATGTGATCTACGAATTCTGAGGAAATATATTTACAAGAAGGTAGTGATTAACAGACAAGGTAGATCTGGTGCACTCAAATCTATACTGTTAAATCTCAGAATTCGGAGAGAACGTGAACACAAAAAAAAAATTGAATAATACTAAGTTGATATTATAACACAGTTGAAATACACTTACTAGATTATTTATCTATACAGGTTTTTACATTTAACCCTAACTCCTGCTAGGTGAGATTGATATAGGCTGTATGATTATCAATCTCTGGGTGGATCAAACTCTGTTACAATTGGTAACTCACTTTCTGATTGAAGAGGATCTACACTGGTATCTACAAATGATACTTGAGGATTTCTCAACACTTGTCGTGTACGTAGGGAATAACGACATTCAGGTTGATCATCTGACTGATCATTAGAGGTAGAGGGTACAGCAACAGGAGAATTATCAGATTCTGTCTCATTTGTCTGATTGTCAAGGGTCTCAGGGACTTCGTCCCTAAGTACATTTACTTCTTTAGTTATATACTCATACAAGCTAGTCACTAAGATATGGTAGCTTCACTGACCATTCCGTATTATGCCGGCAGGGTGGGCAAGTGAAAGATGGGGGGAGCACCTTATGATATATACTATTTTAACCTTTTCTAAAGACTACACACGAAGAGACAGGTTGCATGCTAGCTGGTATGTGATAGTTGCTCCGTGGCAGCTCTGTAGGTTTCTCGCATTATTGCAGGACATTTTTGCGCTGTAAACAAGGAACTATGCCAGTGAACACAAGTGAAACTCTCCAGTTCTCTTAACTGAAGAGTACAGTGAGTGGCAGAAATCTGGGGACATTTTTAAGAAGACTGTTACCAAAATTTATGGCTATGATCACAAGCGATTTTTCTTTGGCTGGTTCAAGAGAATCTAGATTACTCGTGTAGCTGTAATGAAGGGAGTAGTCCAGTCAAAAAATACTTGTAGATTACTGGAAAAGAGCATAATCTATAGAAATAAATTTGGAGTGAGGGGAAACTCACAGGCCTGTGTTGTATAGGGTTGTGGCCAGAGTGCTGGGCACATGTAGCCAGACGGTTACCAGTATATACAGGTCTCACGAGAATTTATTACGATAGTTTATCAGTTTACGTCAGTTAAATTACAAGTCACACTATACCCATCACTGGAATAATATCAGCGATAATTAAAAACCCATCTACAGTTAACAATGCTTTCAAGCGAAATGTGTGTGAGGATGTTCCCTGTGGCAGGAGTGGTGTCATGCTCCCTGTGGCAGGAGTGGTGTCATGCTCCCTGTGGCAGGAGTGGTGTCATGCTCCCTGTGGCAGGAGTGGTGTCATGTTCCCTGTGGCAGGAGTGGTGTCATGTTTCATGTGCCAATACTTCTACCTCAGCCAGCAATGATATTAAACCAAGGAAGTGTTTTTGGGTCTGCTTGATGGATAGAAGATGGTGAGAGCGTATTAAATAGTAAATGACAGAAACATTAATAAAAACATATTTTTTTGGAGAAATTTCCAGTTTTATATAAAGGTTGGGAAAGTGAAGAATTAAGAAAGGTCCTAGAAAAAGCACCGTGGTGTAACAATATTGCGCTATCAGAAAGCAGGGCAAACGATGCAAGACAGCTTTCCAGCTGGTGCTGTCGGCCTAGGTGCTACCTTGGAAGACGGTGTCTGTAAACATCTAGAAATGCAAGACAGTGCAGCAGCTGGAAACAATGGTCTGGTTTTTCTAAAGAAACAAGTACAGATCTAGAAATACAAAATAGCACTTCAGCTGGCAGTTTCAAAAGTTATGCTGCTGCCGCTGTAAACAATACCAATTCCAAGTTATTTTACCATAACAATACGCGGCAGCAGCAGCAGCAGCAGCAGGAGGCAGCAGCAGCAGGAGGCAGCAGCAGCAGCAGCAGCAGCAGCAGCCGCCGCCGCCTCACAAAACAAAACACAGAGTTTAGAACATATTATACAGGCTGTCTCTTCCTCCAGAAGGAAGGTACAGCCTGTATCTTCTTTCAAAACGAAGATACGGGATTCTGCTGCAACACTGAATTGCTCTCTGCTGCAACACTCAACTACAGCCCGATGCAACACTGAACTGCTGTACAACTAACCTACAGCATTCCGTAATTCAGTGTTACAGTCATAACTAATAGCGAGTCTGAGACAGGCCGGGACCACCACACTGTGTCTGAGACAGGCCGGGACCACCACACTGTGTCTGAGACAGGCCGGGACCACCACACTGTGTCTGAGACAGGCCGGGACCACCACACTGTGTCTGAGACAGGCCGGGACCACCACACTGTGTCTGAGACAGGCCGGGACCACCACACTGTGTCTGAGACAGGCCGGGACCACCACACTGTGTCTGAGACAGGCCGGGACCACCACACTGTGTCTGAGACAGGCCGGGACCACCACACTGTGTCTGAGACAGGCCGGGACCACCACACTGTGTCTGAGACAGGCCGGGACCACCACACTGTGTCTGAGACAGGCCGGGACCACCAAACTGTGTCTGAGACAGGCCGGGACCACCACACTGTGTCTGAGACAAGCCGGGACCACCACACTGTGTCTGAGACAGGCCGGGACCACCACACTGAGACAGGTTGGGACCACCACCTCCATGCAGACCACACACTGTAGTACTGGACTTCTACAGCCACAGGGTAGATGGGCAGGACGTGGTACCTCTGATATACCTATGACCGATTTCCATGGCATTTCTACCCTTCCAGCGAGGCCAAGCTTTTAAGTGCCTGTTCAACTAGGCTGTTGCTGTTGGCTCCCTTCTGGCCCACCAAGCCATCACAGCCTGATTGATCTGACAGCTGGTAGAAGTATTGATCCAAATTCCTCTTTCAAACCTCTACATTTGTTCCAGTAATGTTTCTGATATCAGCTGGTAGCAAGTTGATAGTCTTGGACCACGGATGTTGACACAGTTCTCTCGTATCGTGCCTGTGATGTCCCTACTTTTTTCACTGCATTTATTTTACGCTTCTGGAAGCTGCCATTGACCGCCCATGATAGTGGGTGGTCCCATGATTCTATGCCATTAACATGATAAAGTACCGAGGCTTGCTGCATGGTAGTGGAGACATGCGTGGCGGTACCTTCACTGCCTGGCGGTATACAATATATACTCTTGCGGTTCAAGTAGACGGGTGAGCGCAAGTTCCATGACCACCGTCACACTCATGCCTACTGCCACCACCATAGCACACCCACACGCCCAGCAGATGAACGAGTGGGTGCGGGCGGGCGAGTATGGGCGTGGCTGCGTCTCGTAAACTAGAGTTTATGTGTTGGTGTGGGCGGCTTGCACACGAGTGCTCCACTATCACCTTAGCATCACCACCAGTGGTCACTCCCGCCCTTATATACCACGCCCACGCCCAAATACCAGTACCCATAGTGCACAAGTCTTCGCAACCTGCTCATACTGACATCACAACCTGGTTGATCTTGCACGTGTTGCACGACGTGGCACAATTTTATCTTGAAAATTTCTGTCTTCATTGTGCAATATTTTTTATACCTGCTGGTAACATGTTGACGAGTCTTGGACCATATACGCTGTCACACTATTTTATGGCACCCAGGGCGACCCAGCCAGGGGTAGACTCTCAAAACCGGTCACAGGTATATCACAAGTGTGCAGATTTAGGGCCTGATCCCTTAAGTTATTTTCATGTATATATTTTGAAGCATCTGTACTCGGTGCTACAGAGTAACACAGCAACGCTGGTGGGAGATTCATCTGGGAAAAAATTGCATTTGTGGTCACAGTGGTGACCCATGCTAACCTCCCTATGGTGTATAAAAATATACCAAGTTGGATTAATCTTACTGTAGCCAGCTGGCCCAGTGTCCAACTGGCTACAACTGCAGTTTTAGGATTCACTGCCATAGATTCAAACGCCCCCTCCCATGGTATGTTAAAATCAGTTTAAGATATTCTCAGTAATATAGACGGTTCACTGATTCCATGAGGCAGTAAACCACCTCCGTGGCTTTTCCAGCGCCGAAATTTTCCGTGCCTTGAAAGGAGTTGCCTGGAATCTATTTTGAGAGTCAACGCCCCGCTTCAGTTCAGGCCTCTCAGCAGCAGGCTGATGAACCAGGCTCTTGGTGCAGATGCACGCAGTGCACTGTATGTACAGCCTCGCTGATCAGGAACTGATTTGAGGAACTTATCCACTTTCATCTAGAAGACAACTTGGGGTCTGTTCATAATTTCTTCTCTCTCTATAATATATATATATATATATATATATATATATATATATATATATATATATATATATATGTCGTGCCGAATAGGTAAAAACTGGTCAATTAGCAAGAACTCATTTACAATTACGATGACCTACGTAGTGAGAAAGACATTACGTTTCTGTGAAACTTGGTATATTTTGCTCTGCATGAGAAGTGTGTATTCAGGTGTGGACCTCAGTCAAGTTGCTGCCAGAGTTTGCTGTATTTGATACTCTTATGCTCACTACTAGAGCCTCATTATTTGTAAATACAAGGTCAAGGGTATTTTCTGGTCTGAGTGGCTTTACTATTTTCTGGCTTATGGCGAATTTATTACAATGTTCCAGCAGGTCATTTGTGTGAGACAACTCATTCGAACTGCCTTCTGCAATTTTCTGCTATTACAGTATTTGCCACACTCTTCCAATATAGATGTCTTAAATTCAAATTATCAAGCAACAAGGTATTTGGAGCCGGGTTTGGGAGATTTTAAAGACATGACTCGATTTGTGATAGTTGGTTATCTGCTGAGTTGCTGCAAGTGATTTATATACAAGTACAATAACTAGATTCTGGTTTTCATTCTCATCTGCCACAATTTCTACTACAACATTTGTGTTCAGTAACTCAGTGTAAATAAACGACTCTAAGATACACACCGATTATCCTAGTCCTGCTTTTTTTGGGTCGCTTTTAAGTAGACTGTACCCCAGTATTTACATTTTGTTTGTCAAAGCAATCTTTACCGTGGGTCACTGTACCCCGGTCTCTATATTTTGTTGTCAAAGCAGTCTTTACCGTGGGTCACTGTACCCCGGTCTCTATATTTTGTTGTCAAGCAATCTTTACCGTGGGTCACTGTACCCCGGTCTCTATATTTTGTTGTCAAAGCAGTCTTTACCGTGGGTCACTGTACCCCGGTCTATATTTTGTTGTCAAAGCAGTCTTTAACGTGGGTGTCAGTAAATGTTACAAACACACAACACTAATCAAGAAAAAGAGTACAATTGATTGTATTATTATTTTCACAACTTTCCTTGTTCTGAAAGTTTTTCATAATCCAACAAATTATTTTCCTGGTTTTCTGTCATTTTCAATACTGTGTTCGTTAAGCACTAAATCTTCTAACATTATTCCTAAGTCTACCTGCAATTTGTTTTGTGTTCAAGGTTAGAGTTGTTCATTGTTTGTGTATCCCAGCAGTTGGAATGTGCCACAAGTGAGCACCACATTGTTCTTCGTCCACTGGAAGACTTGCTCCTATCTGTGGCTTTCCCGAGGCGACTTTCATCTTTAATTCGTTATCCAGGATACGAAGTTATGGCTAGTGTTTTCATCTACACCCACGCCAACACCCACGCCCACGCCAACACAGTCATCCCACAATAGGGCTGGTCCGGTACAGACAGCCACTGAAGTGAGACAGAACCTGCTTGTCATTAATTAAATATGGCAGCACCCCAACATCTTTCACCTTCCAACACTACAAGTTACACAACGATGTACGTCAACAACATCTTTCACCTTCCAACACTACAAGTTACACAACGATGTACGTCAACAACATCTTTCACCTTCCAACACTACAAGTTACACAACGATGTACGTCAACATCATCTTTCACCTTCCAACACTACAAGTTACACAACGATGTACGTCAACAACATCTTCCACCTTCCAACACTACAAGTTACACAACGATGTACGTCAACAACATCTTCCACCTTCCAACACTACAAGTTACACAACGATGTACGTCAACAACATCTTTCACCTTCCAACACTACAAGTTACACAACGATGTACGTCAACAACATCTTTCACCTTCCAAACTACAAGTTACACAACGATGTACGTCAACAACATCTTCCACCTTCCAACACTACAAGTTACACAACGATGTACGTCAACAACATCTTTCACCTTCCAACACTACAAGTTACACAACGATGTACGTCAACAACATCTTCCACCTTCCAACACTACAAGTTACACAACGATGTACGTCAACAACATCTTCCACCTTCCAACACTACAAGTTACACAACGATGTACGTCAACAACATCTTTCACCTTCCAACACTACAAGTTACACAACGATGTACGTCAACAACATCTTCCACCTTCCAACACTACAAGTTACACAACGATGTACGTCAACAACATCTTCCACCTTCCAACACTACAAGTTACACAACGATGTACGTCAACAACATCTTTCACCTTCCAACACTACAAGTTACACAACGATGTACGTCAACAACATCGATCATGATGTTTGCGTCACTGTCTCCCTATCATTCACTCACTTCACAATATTTTTTCAATCACTGTCCCGGTTTTTCTATTGCTGTCACTGCTTCACTCACGTCGCAATACGCTTCACTCACGTCGCAATACGCTTCACTCACGTCGCAATACGCTTCAGTTTCAGTCACTCTCACAATGTTTCAGTTAGTGTAGCCATGTATCAGTGTGGGTAACTTCCACAAGCTCTCCTGAAAAACCTGCGCCTCAGTTGATAATTCAGTATTCATTATAATTCAGAATTCATTATAATTCAGAATTCATTATAATTCAGAATTCATTTTAATTCAGTATTCATTATAATTCAGAATTCATTATAATTCAGAATTCATTATAATTCAGAATTCATTATAATTCAGAATTCATTATAATTCAGAATTCATTATAATTCAGAATTCATTATAATTCAGAATTCATTATAATTCAGAATTCATTATAATTCAGTATTCATTATAATTCAGTATTCATTATAATTCAGAATTCATTATAATTCAGAATTCATTATAATTCAGTATTCATTATAATTCAGAATTCATTATAATTCAGTATTCATTATATTCGTTACATCAGTATTTAATATATTCATTACTTCAGCAGTGTTTGCTTCGTTAAACAAGATACTACAAATAAAGACCATAAGAGAATAATGTTTAAAAAAAAAAAAAATTTTTTTTTTTTTTTTATTAACACATCGGCCGATTCCCACCAAGGCAGGGTGGCCCGAAAAAGAAAAACTTTCATCATCATTCACTCCATCACTGTCTTGCCAGAAGGGTGCTTTACACTACAGTTATAAAACTGCAACATTAACACCCCTCCTTCAGAGTGCCGGCACTGTACTTCCCATCTCCAGAACTCAAGTCCGGCCTGCCGGTTTCCCTGAATCCTTCATAAATGTTACTTGCTCACACTCCAACAGCACGTCAAGTATTAAAACCATATGCCTCCATTCACTCCTATCAAATACGCTCACACATGCTTGCTGGAAGTCCAAGCCCTCGCACACAAAACTTCCTTTACCCCCTCCCTCCAACCTTTCCTAGGCCGACCCCTACCCCGCCTTCCCTCCACTACAGATTTATACACTCGAAGTCACTCTGTCTCGTTCCATTCTCTCTACATGTCCAAACCACCTCAACAACCCCTCCTCAGCTCTCTGGACAATCGTTTTGGTAATCCCGCACCTCCTCCTAATTTCCAAACTCCGAATTCTCTGCATTATATTCACACCACACATTGACCTCAGACATGACATCTCCACTGCCTCCAGCCTTCTCCTCGTTGCAACATTCATCACCCATGCTTCACACCCATATAAGAGCGTTGGTATAACTATACTCTCATACATTCCCCTCTTTACTTCCATAGACAAGGTTCTTTGTCTCCACAGACTCCGAAGTGCTCCACTCACCCTTTTCCCTCATCAATTCTATGATTCACCTCATCCTTCATAGACCCATCCGCCGACATGTCCACTCCCAAATATCTGAATACATTCACCTCCTCCATACTCTCTCCCTCCAATCTGATATCCAATCTTTCGTCACCTATTCTTTTTGTTATCCTCATCACCTTACTCTTTCCTATATTCACTTTCAATTTTCTTCTTTTACACACCCTACCAAATTCATCCACCAACCTCTGCAGCTTCTCTTCAGAATCTCCCAAAAGCACAGTGTCATCAGCAAAAAGCAACTGTGACAACTCCCACTTTGTATTTGCTTTATCTTTTAGCCCAACACCTCTTGCCAAGACCCTCGCATTCACTTCTCTTACAACCCCATCTATAAATATATTGAACAACCACGGTGACATCACACATCCTTGTCTAAGGCCCACTTTACTGGGAAATAGTCCCCTTCCCTCCTACACACTCTAACCTGAGCCTCACTATCCTCATAAAAACTCTTCACTGCTTTCAGTAACCTTCCTCCTATTCCATACACCTGCAACATCTGCCACATTGCCCCCTATCTACCCTATCATACGCCTTTTCCAAATCCATAAATGCCACAAAAACATCTTTACCCTTATCCAAATACTGTTCACCTATATGTTTCACTGTAAACACTTGGTCTACACACCCCTACCTTTCCTAAAGCCCCCTTGTTCATCTGCTATCCTGCTTTCTGTTTTACTCTTAATTCTTTCAATAATAACTCTACCATACACTTTACCAGGTACACTCAACAGACTTATTCCCCTATAATTTTTGCACTCTCTTTTGTCCCCTTTGCCTTTATACAAAGGAACAATACACGCTCTCTGCCAATCCCTAGGTACCTTACCCTCTTCCATACATTTATTAAATAATAGCACCAACCACTCCAAAATTATATCCCCACCTGCTTTTAACATTTCTATCTTTATCCCATCAATCCCAGCTGCCTTACCCCTTTCATTCTACCCACTGCCTCACGAACTTCCCTACACCCACAACTGGCTCTTCCACACTCCTACAAGATGTTATTCCTCCTTGCCCTACACACGAAATCACAGCTTCCCTGTCTTCATCAACATTTAACAAATCCTCAAAATATTCTCTCCATCTTCCCGATACCTCTAACTCTCCATTTAATAACTCTCCTCTCCTATTTTTAACTGTCAAATCCATTTGTTCTCTAGGCTTCCTCAACTTATTAATCTCATTCCAAAACTTTTTCTTATTTTCAACAAAATTTGCTGATAACATCTCACCCACTCTCTCATCTGCTCTCTTTTTACATTGCTTCACCACTCTTTAACCTCTCTTTTTCTCTCCATATACTCTTCCCTCCTTGCATCACTTCTACTTTGTAAAACCTCTCATATGCTAACTTTTTCTCCCTTACTACTCTCTTTACATCATCATTCCACCAATCGCTCCTCTTCCCTCCTGCACCCACTCGCCTGTAACCACAAACTTCTGCTGAACACTCTAACACTACATTTTTAAATCTACCCCATACATTTTCGACCCCATTGCCTACACTCACTAGCCCATCTATCCTCCAATAGTTGTTTATATCTTACCCTAACTGCCTCCTCTTTAGTTTATAAACCTTCACCTCTCTTTACTTACTGATTCTATTTTCCTTGTATCCCATCTACCTTTTACTCCCACTGTAGCTATAACTAAAAAGTGATCTGATATATCTGTAGCCCCTCTATAAACATGCACATCCTGAAGTCTACTCAACAGTCTTTTATCTACCAATACATAGTCCAACAAACTACTGTCATTACGCCCTACATCATATCTTGTATACTTATTTATCCTCTTTTTCTTAAAATATGTATTACCTATAACTAAACCCCTTTCTATACAAAGTTCAATCAAAGGGCTCCCATTATCATTTACACCTGGCACCCCAAACTTACCTACTACACCCTCTCTGCATGTTTCTCCCACTTTAGCATTTGGTCCCCTACCACAATTACTCTCTCATTTGGTTCAAAAGTTCCTATACATTCGCTTAACATCTCCCAAAATCTCTCTCTCTCCTCTACACTCCTCTCTTCTCCAGGTGCATACACGCTTATTATGACCCACTTTTCGCATCCGACCCTTATTTTAATCCACATAATCCTTGAATTTACACATTTATATTCCTCTTTCCTTCCATAACTGATCCTTCAACATTATTGCTACCCCTTTCTTAGCTCTAACTCTCTCAGATACTCCTGACTTAATCCCATTTATTTCTCCCCACTGAAACTCGCCTACCCCTTCAGCTTTGTTTCGCTTAGGGCCAGGACATCCAACTTCTTTTCATTCATAACATCGGCAATCATCTCTTTCTTATCATCCGCACTACATCCACGCACATTCAGACAACCCAATTTTATAAAGTTTTTCTTCTTCTCGTTTTTAGTATATTTGTACAGGAGAAGGGGTTACTAGCCCATTGCTCCCGGCATCTTAGTCGCCTCATACGACACGCATGGCTTACGGAGGAAAGATTCTTTTCCACTTCCCCATGGACAATAGAGAAAATAAAAAGAACAAGAGCTATTAAGAAAAAGAAGAAAAACCTAGATGTGTGTATGTATATATATGCATGTGTATGCCAGTGTAGTGTGACCTAAAGTGTAAGTAGAAGTAGCTAGATATATACCTGTTATCCAGCGTGTTTATGAGACAGAAAAAAGACACCAGCAATCCTACCATCATGTAAAACAGTTTCAGGTTTCTGTTTCACAGTCACCTGGCAGGACGGTAGTACCTCCCTGGGTGGTTGCTGTCTACCAACCTACTACCTACAACCAACCTACTACCTACAACCAACCTACTACAGTAGGAAAACCAGTTGATAAGTGACTAGTGAGTGAATTCCTATCATGGTGATCCAAAGAAGGAAACACATTTACCATTACTCGCGCCTTAGCTCTCTGTAGAGTAATGCATTTCACATCATAATACAATAAACTACTGAACCACAGTATCGCATGAAGAGATTCAGGTTTCACCTGAATCTCTTCATAGATATTACCTTTCTCACACTCCAACAGCATGTTAAATCCCAGGGTCTCTTGTTTCTCCTCACTGTAGTGTAATACACTCACCTCTTCCTCTCCAAACCTTCCCTCCCATTATAATTCCACCTCTTCCTCTTTTGTCCCTCCCACCTCTTCCTCTTTTGTCCCTCCCACCTCCTTCCATCCACTCCAGAATTACACATCCTCTCAATCAATCTATTTTGTTCCAGCTTTTCTCACACCTGAACCATCTTGGGTTCGATGCCCGGGCAAGACCAGATATAAGAACATAAGAACACGCTCCCTCGTTCACCTAGCAATAATTATTTTCCTGGGTAATATTCCTCACTGCAACATATCACTGGGTGTTATTCCTCACTGCAACATACTCCTGGGTGTTATTCCTCACTGCAACATACCCCTAGGTGTTATTCCTCACTGCAACATGCTCCTGGGTGTTATTCCTCACTGCAACATGCTCCTGCGTGTTATTCCTCACTGCAACATGCTCCTGCGTGTTATTCCTCACTGCAACATGCTCCTGCGTGTTATTCCTCACTGCAACATGCTCCTGCGTGTTATTCCTCACTGCAACATGCTCCTGCGTGTTATTCCTCACTGCAACATGCTCCTGCGTGTTATTCTCACTGCAACATGCTCCTGCGTGTTATTCCTCACTGCAACATGCTCCTGCGTGTTATTCCTCACTGCAACATGCTCCTGCGTGTTATTCCTCACTGCAACATGCTCCTGCGTGTTATTCCTCACTGCAACATGCTCCTGCGTGTTATTCCTCACTGCAACATGCTCCTGCGTGTTATTCCTCACTGCAACATGCTCCTGCGTGTTATTCCTCACTGTAACATGCTCCTGCGTGTTATTCCTCACTGCAACATGCTCCTGGGTGTTATTCCTAAATGCAACATGCTCCTGGGTGTTATTCCTCACTGCAACATGCTCCTGGGTGTTATTCCTCACTACAACATGCTCCTGCGTGTTATTCCTCACTGCAACATGCTCCTGCGTGTTATTCCTCACTGCAACATGCTCCTGCGTGTTATTCCTCACTGCAACATGCTCCTGGGTGTTATTCCTAAATGCAACATGCTCCTGCGTGTTATTCCTCACTGCAACATGCTCCTGGTTGTTATTCCTAAATGCAATATGCTCCTGGGTGTTATTCCTCACTGCAACATGCTCCTGGGTGTTATTCCTAAATGCAACATGCTCCTGCGTGTTATTCCTCACTGCAACATGCTCCTGGTTGTTATTCCTAAATGCAACATGCTCCTGGGTGTTATTCCTCACTGCAACATGCTCCTGGGTGTTATTCCTCACTGCAACATGCTCCTGGGTGTTATTCCTCACTGCAACATGCTCCTGGGTGTTATTCCTCACTGCAACATGCTCCTGGGTGTTATTCCTCACTGCAACATGCTCCTGGGTGTTATTCCTCACTGCAACATGCTCCTGGGTGTTATTCCTCACTGCATCATGCTCCTGGGTGTTATTCCTCACTGCAACATGCTCCTGGGTGTTATTCCTCACTGCAACATGCTCCTGGGTGTTATTCCTCACTGCAACATGCTCCTGGGTGGTACTCTCGCTGCAACATTTAAAAGCGTCAGCATCACCTTACTCTCATATTTACAATATTTTACATACAGAATCCTACTCTTCCCTGTGACTTACTGCTCTATCACACCCATACATAAGTGTCATAAACACTCATCAATGAACAGATTAAGTTCCACATGGACGGATAACCAAATACGGATTCAAAAGGATTTACATATACAGGATCCTTCTACTCTGTGCTTGATCTCCCGTCGAAGTGAGAGTTACTTGTTCACATCCTTACACTTCATGGTATGAGATTTATAATTCGTCGTCCAAGAAATCCTTATTAAGGATTTTTGTAAAATCTTCAAAGATTGCGGCTGTTTATGCGAGGGTATCATTTACGAAGCGAACTTTCTTGGCAAGTCTTCCAGTCGTCGTTCCTAGTGAGAGGATGTTGCTACCTACTGCCCGCATAGCCATTACAGACCGGCGGACTAGCCATGTGTTTAATCCTAAACTAGGATGCATGGTGTGTCCTTTTGTTCTAGCCAACACTGGTAGTTACCCAGGTGTTGCGGGTTGTAGCACTTGGTTCTTGTGTATGACCCATCTGTTGTCTCGATGACAGCCATTTATTTTCTACCAACTGATACTATTCTCAGGTACATTGTGATGTACCTGGGAAGTTTAAAGAATAGGCTGCCAGCAGTAACAGGCTGTTGCTGGTGGCTGCCCATTGCTGACCCAGTTTCCTCTTTAAAACTTCTCACTTGTTCCGGTAACACTTTTTATATTAGTTGGTAGCAAGGTGAATAGTCTTCAACCACGGACATTGACAGTCAGTGTTCTCTTATTCTGGTTGTGGCGGCCGTTTTTCACTGGGTCGTCTATTTTCCACTTTTTTCCATACCTCTTACTCCAGTACTTTGTTATGAGAGTGTGAAGGTTTGAGAACAGGTCCTTAAGAACCTTCCACATATATTATTAGGTTTCTCTTCCTCCTCAGCGCCAGAGAGTACATTTCCAGTATTCTGAGGCGTTCCAATTAGTGGGTGCAGGCGGGCAGTAAACAATCTCCAAATGTCCCAGCTCTGATAACTGACCCACTTTAAACAGAACCCCTAAATCAGAAAAATATTAAATGAGAGAGCACAAGTGATTTGAATAGTGATACCACTGGCATTATTTATCTTGTTTTGCATGTTCTCATTATCCACTCGTCATTTTCCTGACATTTGCAGCATTTATCTTATTGCGCAAGATAAAAAAGCTGCAATAACGAGTGGAATAATAAACAAATAACCTACAAGTCTGAAACTTATAACTTACGACAACGTTAATGGTCCAAGACGGACCGAAACATCGTCAGAAGTTCTTACGACAACGTTAATGGTCCAAGACGGACCGAAACATCGTCAGAAGTTCTTACGACAACGTTAATGGTGCAAGACGGACCGAAACATCGTCATAAGTATGAGTGTCGTGTGTGCGGGTTATTTGTGTAGTTATCTTGTGTTGGGTAAATGACAGGTTAGGAGGTTGAACTCTCCAAGAAGGATAATATATCATATAGGATTTTCAAATATTTTCGAGGTAGCTGTTTATCTTTATCTTTGTGTGTATTGTTCAGTCGTTGCTGATAGTGGTTTATGTGCCTGAAAGATACTGACGGACGCTTCCGGGTTCAGTGCCCCGCGGCCCGGTCCCAGACCAGGACTCCTTCAGGCGGCCTGGTCTGGGACTAATCAACCAGGCTGTTACTACTGGCTGCACGCAGACCAACGTACTCTCGGGGTATGCCTTTTGTTGGTACCACTGGTACTGTACCATCTTGCAATGACTCTTGGGGTACATGACGCTTGTCTCTCAGCACTGACTGGGCTCCACTTAAAATTTCTTTTATACTCACCTGTAGACACTTATCTCTGCTGCTGGTGTTACTTCCCTTTAGTTATTCATGTGGTACTTGTTTATTAGTTGAATGTGTCAGTACCTGGTCTGTGTGTGTCAGTACCTGGTCTGTGTGTGTCAGTACCTGGTCTGTGTGTGTCAGTACCTGGTCTGTGTGTGTCAGTACCTGGTCTGTGTGTGTCAGTACCTCGTCTGTGTGTGTCAGTACCTCGTCTGTGTGTGTCAGTACCTGGTCTGGTGTGTCAGTACCTGGTCTGTGTGTGTCAGTACCTGGTCTGTGTGTGTCAGTACCTGGTCTGTGTGTGTCAGTACCTCGTCTGTGTGTGTCAGTACCTGGTCTGTGTGTGTCAGTACCTGGTCTGTGTGTGTCAGTACCTGGTCTGTGTGTGTCAGTACCTGGTCTGTGTGTGTCAGTACCTGGTCTGTGTGTGTCTGTACCTGGTCTGTGTGTGTCTGTACCTGGTCTGTGTGTGTCTGTACCTGGTCTGTGTGTGTCTGTACCTGGTCTGTGTGTGTCTGTACCTGGTCTGTGTGTGTCTGTACCTGGTCTGTGTGTGTCTGTACCTGGTCTGTGTGTGTCAGTACCTGGTCTGTGTGTGTCTGTACCTGGTCTGTGTGTGTCAGTACCTGGTCTGTGTGTGTCAGTACCTGGTCTGTGTGTGTCTGTACCTGGTCTGTGTGTGTCAGTACCTGGTGTGTGTCTGTACCTGGTCTGTGTGTGTACCTGGTCGTGTGTCGTACCTGGTCTGTGTGTCAGTACCTGGTCTGTGTGGTCAGTACCTGGTCTGTGTGTCAGTACCTGGTCTGTGTGTCAGTACCTGGTCTGTATGTGTCGGAGTACCTGGTCTATGGTGTCAGTACCTGGTCTGTGTGTGTCAGTACCTGGTCTGTGTGTCAGTACCTGGTCTGTGTGTGTCAGTACCTGGTCTGTGTGGTCAGTACCTGGTCTGTGTGTGTCAGTACCTGGTCTGTGTGTGTCTGTACCTGGTCTGTGTGTGTCTGTACCTGGTCTGTGTGTGTCAGTACCTGGTCTGTGTGTCAGTACCTGGTCTGTGTGTCAGTACCTGGTCTGTGTGTGTCAGTACCTGGTCTGTGTGTGTCAGTACCTGGTCTGTGGTGTCAGTACCTGGTCTGTGTGTGCAGTACCTGGTCTTGTGTGTCAGTACCTGGTCTGTGTGTGTCAGTACCTGGTCTATGCGCGTCAGTACCTGGTCTGTGTGTGTCAGTACCTGGTCTATGCGCGTCAGTACCTGGTCTGTGTGTGTCAGTACCTGGTCTGTGTGTGTCAGTACCTGGTCTGTGTGTGTCAGTACCTGGTCTGTGTGTGTCTGTACCTGGTCTGTGTGTGTCTGTACCTGGTCTGTGTGTGTCAGTACCTGGTCTGTGTGTGTTAGTACCTGGTCTGTGTGTGTCTGTACCTGGTCTGTGTGTGTCTGTACCTGGTCTGTGTGTGTCAGTACCTGGTCTGTGTGTGTCAGTACCTGGTCTGTGTGTGTCAGTACCTGGTCTGTGTGTGTCAGTACCTGGTCTGTGTGTGTCTGTATCTGGTCTGTGTGTGTCTGTACCTGGTCTGTGTGTGTCTGTACCTGGTGAATTATTTACAAAAGATACAATTATTTACAAAAGGCAACTATTTACAAAAGACAACTATTTACAAACGTACAACTATTTTACAAAAGATACAACTATTTACAAATTTAAAACAATTTACAAATGTCACAACTATTTACAAGTCACAACTATTTACAAGTAAACTATTTACAAGAGACACAGCAATTTACAAAATATACAGCAGTTTACAGCTCAGTCACAGCATGAGCTACAGCTGCACAATATGCTAGCAGCTCAGCCACAGCTGCACAATATGCTAGCAGCTCAGCCACAGCTGCACAATATGCTAGCAGCTCAGACAGCAGTAACTAATCAATTAAAGGAATGGAGAGGAGACTCAACAAGGAAGGTGAGGAACAGTAGCAATAACAGGAGGAATAATGACGGGAACAGATGCAGCAAAAATAAGAGCGGCAA
Source organism: Cherax destructor (assembly GCA_009830355.1). NCBI lineage: Eukaryota > Metazoa > Arthropoda > Malacostraca > Decapoda > Parastacidae > Cherax > Cherax destructor. The sequence continues at coordinate 47,352 of WNWK01003740.1, forward strand.
CAACAGCATCAGTAGTAGTGGCAGCAGTAACAAAAGTAGCAGCAGCAACAACAAAAATAACAGCAATAATAAAAGTAGCAACAATAGCAGCAACAACAATAGTAGCAGCAACAAAAATAGTAGCAGCAACAACAGTAGTAGCAGCAACAAAAATAGTAGCAGCAACAACAGTAGTAGCGGCAGCAACAAGAAAAACAATAGTAATAGCAGTAGCAACGATAGTAGCGTCAATAGTAGCAGCAACAAAAGTAGCAACAAGAAAAACAATAGTAATAGCAGTGGCAACGATAGTAGCATTATCAACAACAATAGAAGCAGTAGCAACAATAGTAGTAGCAGCAACAATAGCAAAAACAGCAGGAACTGTAGCAGCAACAAGAATAGAAGCAGCATCAACTACAGCAACAATAGTAGCAACAGCAATAACAGCATCATTAGCAGCAGTAACAACAGGAGCAACAGTAACAATAGTAGAAACAGACACAGCAGCAACCACAGAAATAACTGCAATAATAGCAACAGAAGCTGCAATTGCAATAACAGCAACAACAACACTATCCACTAGTGTAAGTAGGTCTTCGTCCAAAGGTTGGACAGGTACTGAAGACGAAGTGTCGGACGAAGACCTACTTACACTAGCGGATGGTCCCACTGTGACCCCGCCTCCTCCTGCTTCCACTCACCTGTATATAAGCCACTGCCCTATGCTGTACCTCCTATAAGATTGATCGACTGAACACATCGACTCCAGGCTGAGGGACTGATTACCTCAAACTCCTCCTCTCCTTACTAACTTCTGCTTTGTATTGGACTGATGAAGCCACTGTGTGGCGAAACGTTTCCTCATTAAAGATACCCAAGTGTTGCACATGTGTCTAATTTATCTGTACCAACACCAGCACTAGTATCAACATCAGTACCAGCACTAGTATCAACATCAGTACCAGCACTCGTATCAACACTAGCACCAGCACCAACACCAACACTAGCACCAACACCAGTACCAACACTAGCACCAGTACCAACACCAACGGTACCAACACCAGTAACAACATCAGCACTAGTATTAACACCAGTACCAACACTAGCACCAGTACCAACACCAACGGTACCAACACCAGTAACAACAACAGTAACAACGGTAACTCCAACAGCAGCACCAACACCAGTACCACCAACAGCAGTAACAACGGTAACTCCAACAGCAGCACCAAAGAGAGAGAGAGAAATGGCCAGGAGAACAGAGTAAACATGATTCATCAAGAGTTAAACAGGAGTCTGCCTCAGCACTAAGTGGTCGGGCAACCCGCCTCCTGTTTTGGTGCTACCTCACTCTTCCTCCTCGACGGTGTTATCCTGCCCCCACTACAACCACCACCACCATCCCCACACAAGTACCACCACCATCCCACACAACCACCACCTTTCACTCACAACAACCATTAACAACAATATGCCCACGCACAATGACCCAGGCCCAGAGTTATAAAACAGTGTTCATCAGAATTGCAGGAAACCCCTACTGCGTGCTTAATCTATGCTATGAAGAGGTAGTCTTGACACAGGAGTCATCCCATAGTCACCAAAAACAACGGATACAGCTCCACTCTACAAAGGTGGCAGCAGAGAATTAAAGACCGATAGCTTTAACGTTAGGCGTCATAAAAGTCTTTGAAAGGGTTCTAAGAAGCAAGATCGCCAGCCACTAGGATTCCCAAGAGTTGCACAACCAAGGTCAACATGGGTTCAGAGCAGATTGCTCCTGCCTCTCAACTACTGGATCACTATGAAATGGTCTTGGATACACTGGAGGACGTACAGAATGTAGACTCAATAGCGCACAAAATGCATACTAAAGGAATAACCGGAAAAGTGAGCAGAGGAATCTTCGATTTTCTATCCAAGAGAACACAAAGAGTAATAACAAATAGAGTTAAGTTAGTGGCTGCCCCAATGCAAAAAAGCTCTGGTCCACAAGGTGTAGTACTCGCCCCCATCCTCTTCCTCATCCTCACATCAGACGGAGATGTATACCATAGCTCCGTGTCATCCTTTGCAGACGATACTAGAATTTCCATAAAAGTGTCATCCATGAAGACACTGTTATCTTCAAGTGGATATAAACCAAGTTTTCCAATGAGCCGCACAAAACTATTCATTTAAGGAAAACAAGGAAAATAATAGGATAGATAAGGAGAACCTTCAAAACGAGGGATGCATCAGTAAAGCATCTCAATTACCGGGAACGTTTTAAGTCACTTAACCTGCACTCCCTATAGTGCAGGCGAGAAAGGAAAACAATAAATGTAAGGGGCCCAAGGTTGTCCAACAGTCTCCCATCATACATAAGGGGGATTACCAATAGACCCCTTGCTGTCTTCAAGAGGGAACTGCATAGATATCTGAAGTCAGTGCTTGACCAGCCGGGCTGTAGTTCGTGCGTTGGATTGCGTGGCCAGCAGTAACAGCCTACTTGACCAGGTCCTGATGCACCGTGAGGCCTGGTCATGAATCTGGCCGCGGGGGCGTTAACCCCCGGAAGTCCCTCCAGGTAGGTAGACTCCTCTGCCACCATCTCTCGCTATCACAACACACACTCGTCTTCTACAACCCACAAAGTTATATCAGCGCTGCTCACTTATTTTTTCCCGCTGCAGATCTTTCATTATTCTTTGTTGACAATTGTTCCTTGGGTCCGATTTCTCGTATGATATTACGTCATTATCACATGAACGAATTGTTTTTCAAGATCTGTGTATTTTATATCAGGATTTTGTTTGTTTTACAGTGCATTTAAGACCACGTCACACTGGTCCAGCAAATTCCAGATCCGGGAACGACCTGCTTTCAATCCATGTTGCCCTGGGTTGTGCAAATGTGATTCCATGTACTTAGCAGTCTTATTTCTTAACAGTCTTTCAAAGATTTTGATGTGCATGGCAACAGTGCTATTGGTCTTCTGAAATCCTGAGACTTATCTGTTCGTGTCCACAGATATCATCTCTTGTTTGTTGTCATTCAAGCAGTCTAAATGATATGAGAGTCCCTGTAGTGCTATTTCCTGATGCCTACTTTGTTGTTTCTCATCCTTATAGCACTACATGGCGAGAACAGCCGAGAGTGTGCGAGCGATACTGCCTTTTATAAGTTCAGAGATACAAGGTGGCCAGTCTATACAGGTCTTGGGACCTGGGATACAAGTGTGACAGATCTTACCGGGAGTACAATGCTTAGTGAACTGTACACGAGAATAGTAGCAGTTTATTATTTAGTTACTTCCCAGTAACCAGAAGTAAACTCTTAAGATTTGCGTATTTTATATCTCTAGCAAATCAATGTTTTGAATAAAATGTAGAATATAACGTTGAGTATAGAGTATTCACTATGCTGAGAGGCAAAGTGATAATGAGAAAACTAGTACGGAGGACACCAGGCCCAAGCAGAAGGACTCAGGTGGATCTGGAAAGGGTACCTTTGATATACTTTTTATGAGTTCCAATAGTTTTTTTACTTCCAGAACCTGGCCTTGGACCAGGTGCGTCTGGTGTTTCTTTTCAACCAGGCTGTTGCTGTTGGTGGCCCGCTGACCCCTATATCCATCACAGCCTGGTTGATCGGCACCTGATGAAGACATTTTTGCAGTTTCCTCTTAAAGACGTCTACACTTGTTCCAGCAGTGCTTCTGATATCTTTGGTAAGATGATGAGTAGTCTCGAGGCCACGGACGTTGATACAGTGTTCCCTTATTGTGCCCACTGCACCCCTGCTTTTCACTGGGTTTTTAGTGCACCTCCTCCCATATCTCTCACTCCAGTATGTTGTTATGGCAGTGTGCAGATTTTGTATATTATCATATATCTATTCTCTCCTCCGCTCCAGTAAGTACATATTAAATACTTTAAGGCGTTCCCAGTAATTTATTGGCTTTGTTGGCACAATGCTGACCAGCCCTGAACGGGACCGTCAACACTGAGCAATATTCCAAATGACGAAGCACAAGCAATTTGAAAAGTGTCACCACTGACACTATTTTCCATGCTTTGAAAGAACTCATTTTCCTCCTCGTCATCTTCCTAGATGTCGTGACATTGGTCTTATTGTGTTCCTTAAAAGAAAGTTCAGCCAACATAATAACTCCCAGGTCTTACCACCATTGCAAGTCATGTTGTTCTCCACTGCCCACTGGAAAACACCACTAGTATCTTTCTGCAATTTTTCAATGCCTTCTACCGAGGTAACCTTCATGCTTATTTTAGTGTCATCTGCAAATGATGATACAAAACTATGATGGGTGCTTTTTTCTATGTCTGCTATGATGATAAACAAGAGAGGTGCCAGGACAATGTTTTGGGGTTACTGAGCTTTTTACCTCACTGATGCTGGATTTTTCTGTTTACTATTACTGTTTAAGTTTTGTGTATTAGAAACCTGAAAATCCATCTCCCTACTTTCCCCGTTATACCCATGACACTCATTTTGTGTGCAATAACCCTCTGATCGCATCTGTCAAACGCCTTTGCAAAATCTATGTATATCAAATCTGTATTTTTTTTTGTCTTCAAACGCCTCCGTAATTCTGTCATAGTGGTTCACCACCTGTGACTTGCATGGTAGTCCCGCTCTAAAACCTTGCTGGTTTAGGTTATGCAGATTGAGTTGATCCCATGATTTTCGTAATTTGACATCTCATCACTTTTTCGAAGACTTTATAATGTGGGAAGTTAAGTACTACTGGTCTGTAATGTTTACCTAGTGCTCTACTACCTCCCTTATGCAAAGGAGCTGGTATTTCACCTACATCTAGGTTCTTTCTCCAGAGAATACTGAGAACTCTTGCCAGTGGCACTTCGCACTTTTTTATAAACAGGTAATTCCATCAATCTGGTCCAGGTGCTGAGTGAGAGGGTATGTTTTTAATTTCTTTTTCGAAATTAAATGTCAGTTAAATTAAATGTCAGTTAAATGGTCTGCCAGGTCTTCAGAAAGAATGAAAAAGGTTTCTGAATTCTCCACTCTGCTTTCATTTAGTGGATTCCTGAACATCGACTCATATTGGTCTATTAGAATTTCGTTCATTTCCAGTTCATCATCAGTATACGAACCTCTTGTTATTAAGGGTTCAATTCTACAGGTAGGTTTTAGCTTGCATTATGCATATATACAGAATTATTTGGGATTTCTTGCAATATCCTGGATGACTTTTTGTTCCTTTTGTGCTTCCTTCTTCTGACAGGCACGACAGCTTAAGTTTTTGCTCTATCTCAGTGATCTCTCAGCTATGACTATCTTTCATTCGTTGTGACATTCACGTTGGTCAACGATTCGGTAAACTTCTTTTTTCTCTCCTGAACATTCTTCCATGCTCTCTTTCTATATCTGATCTTCTAGGTTTCCTTAATGATATATATTTAATACAGATCATGAACACTTGTGTGTTCAGCTTCTCCAGGCACTGGCGAGGACTTATGGTGCTCATGACTATTTCCAAGGATGTCTGATAGTTCTCGGTTAATTTTGTCCCAGTCAGTAATAATTAAAGTTGTTGAAGTTAAATTTACTGAACATCCCTTCTCGTATATTATTGTTACTGGAGTTCCCTAACCCTGGGTTTATACACGTTTGTACTTCTATGATGTTGTGGTCAGATTATACTGGTATGTACCTGTTGAGCCAGAGTGCTTCCAGGAACTATTTCTGGTATAACGTTGTGTTGAGCCATCTTCCACTTTATATTTGGGAGGTTGAAATCCCCAGCTAAGATAATATTTGGTGTGGGATTTTCCAGCCTTTCAAGACGGCTATCTATCTTCCTTATCTGATCTGTGAATTCCTCAGCCGTTGTTAATAGTGATTTGTATACGAGGATAATTACTAGATTACTATTTTCAACTTTAATACCTAGAATTTCTACTATGAATTCAGCAATTCCGAGCAACAAAAAGTATCTTTCACACAGTCTTACTCCTCCCAGTGAACTATTAATTCTGTCACATCTACACATTTCATTGTTTTTTTATCGTTATCTCACCGCTCAAAACATCCCTTGATTGTGTTCCTGTAAATGTTCCAAGCATGACACTCGCTTTAAATATAACTAACTTTATTTATATCTGATTTCAAACCCTGAAAGTCTGCAGAAACAAAGAAGGATTTACCATTTGAGATATTTTGGTCTGATGTACTTCCTCGTATGACACCTGGTGTACATACCCCTGCTTTCTCAAGTATTGATTGTACACTTGTGTGTTGTACATTCAACCCTGTTGAGTGTATGACTGACTTGATTTGTCCCACTGTTGTGCACCTCTGTACTACCTGTTGTACTTCTCTGATTGTCCCTTTTTGGGGGTCTGTTAGTTTCTTTTTTCGTTAAAAAAAAAAAAAACTTAATTTTTCATTGCCATGCTCTCTCCTTGAAGATATTTTACCTACTTCTCCGAGGCTATGGAGCCCCATATATTGCACCGAAGGTGGATCCTATATATATATATATATATATATATATATATATATATATATATATATATATATATATATATATATATATATATATATATATATATATATATACACACACACGTATATGCAAAACAACTAAGATAATTACTAGTGATATTTATAACACTGGCAATATAGTTATTATATATGTAGTTATTTATATATCGTAGTCAGACCGAAATTTTGAAAATTGCCATGTCACGTTCGTTAGGCTACTATTACAGTATCAGTGCTTGTGGGCTGGCTGTTTTTCTAATGCTATAATATTCAATCTTTCTGGCTGTGAGTATTGGTATGCCTGGGGGCACTTCCTCCCTCTGCTTCTCTCCAGCGAAGGCGCTCCCTGTGATCGTTTTTCTTTGGACCTCCTCCTCTTCTTTTCTGCAACATTGCAAGCTCCTGATGTGTTGATTGCAACAGGAAAGATCAAGAGCTATAATTTAACTCCCCGTGGATGTTTTGCATATATATATATATATATATATATATATATATATATATATATATATATATATATATATATATATATATAATATATATATATATATATATATATATATATATTATTTTTCAACAAGTCGGCCGTCTCCCACCGAGGCAGGGTGACCCAAAAAGAAAGAAAATCCCCAAAAAGAAAATACTTTCATCATCATTCAACACTTTCACCTCACTCGTACATAATCACTGTCTTTGCAGAGGCGCTCAGATACGACAGCTGAGAATAGTCCCTCCCAGCTGTCACTATCCCAAACCCCTCCTATAAAGTGCAGGCATTGTACTTCCCATTTCCAGGACTCAAGTCCAACTAATCAATTAACTAGTTTCCCTGAATCCCTTCACAAAATATTACCCTGCTCACACTCCAACAGCTCGTCAGGTCCCAAAAAACCATTCGTCTCCATTCACTCCTAACACGCTCACACATGCTTGCTGGAAGTCCAAGCCCCTCTCCCACAAAACCTCCTTTACCCCCTCCCTACAACCTTTTCGAGGACGCCCCCTACCCCGCCTTCCTTCCCCTACAGAGTTATACGCTCTCCAAGTCATTCTACTTTGATCCATTCTCTCTAATTGAACAAACCACCTAAACAACCCCTCTTCAGCCCTCTGATAAATACTTTTAGTAACTCCACACCTCCTAATTTCCACACTCCAAATTTTCTGCATAATATTTACACCACACATTGCCCTTAGACAGGACATCTCCACTGCCTCCAGCCGCCTCCTCGCTGCAGCATTTGCAACCCATGCTTCACACCCATATAAGAGTGTTGGTACCGCTATACTTTCATACATTCCCTTCTTTGCCTCCATGGATAGCGTTTTTTGTCTCCACAGATACCTCAACGCACCACTCACCTTTTTTCCTTCATCAATTCTATGGTTAACCTTATCCTTCATAAACCCATCCGCTGACAAGTCAACTCCCAAATATCTGAAAACATTTACTTCTTCCATAATCCCTCTCTCCAATGTGATATCCAATTTTTCTTTATTTAAATCGTTTGATACCCTCATCCCCTTACTCTTATCTATGTTCACTTTCAACTTTCTTCCTTTACACACCCTCCCAAACTCGTCCACTAACCTTTGCAACTTTTCTTTAGAATCTACCATAAGCACAGTATCATCAGCAAAAAGTAACTGTGTCAACTCCCATTTTGCATTTAATTCTCCATAATTTAATCCCACCCCTCTCCCCAACACTCTAGCATTTACTTCTTTTACAACCCCATCTATAAATATATTAAACAACCATGGTGACATTACACATCCTTGTCAAAGACCTACTTTTACCGGGAAGTAATCTCCCTCTCTCCTACACACCTTAACCTGAGCCTCACTATCCTCATAAAAACTCTTTACAGCCTTCAGTAACTTACTACCTATTCCATACACTTGCAACATTTGCCACATTGCTCCCCTATCCACTCTATCATATGCCTTTTCTAAATTCATAAATGCAATGAAAACTTCCCTACCTTTATCTAAATACTGTTCACATATATGCTTCACTGTAAACACTTGATCTACACATCCCCTACCCACTCTAAAACCTCTTGACAGAGCCTCTCCCATTCTTTCATCCGCTCTTCTTTTGCACTCTCTCACCACTCTCTTCACCTTTCTTTTACTCTCCATATACTCTGCTCTTCTATTAACACTTCTGTTTTGTAAAAACCTCTCATAAGCTACCTTTTTCTCTTTTATCACACCCTTTACTTCTTCATTCCACCACTCACTCCTCTTTCCTCCTGTACCCACCCTCCTATAGCCATAAACTTCTGTCCCATATTCTAATACTGCATTTTTAAAACTATCCCAACTCTCTTCAACCCCCCACCCCCCACTACTCATACTTGCACTAGCCCACCTTTCTGCCAATAGTTGCTTATATCTCACCCTAACTTCCTCCTCCCTTAGTTTATACACTTTTACCTCTCTCTTACTTACTTACTTGATTCGATATATCCGTTGCCCCTCTATAAACATGTACATCCTGAAGCCTACCTATCAACCTTTTATCCACCAATACATAATCTAACAAACTACTTTCAATACGTGCTATATCATACCTTGTATACTTATTTATCCTCTTTTTCATAAAATATGTATTACTTATTACCAAATCTCTTTCTACACATTGCTCAATTAACGGTTCCCCATTTACATTTACCCCTGGCACCCCAAATTTACCTACTACTTCCTCCACAACATATATTTATTATGCAAATATCGCAAACCAAGCGATACAGGATGCAAAACAACCACGGGGGAAGTAGAATGATAGCTCTAGGCCTTTCGTGATGCAATCAACACATCAGGAGATTGCAAAATTGCAGAAAAAAACGAGGATGTCCAAGCGAACACGATCCTAGAGGATGCATTCACTGGGATCGTGTTCGCTTGGACATCCTCCTTTTTTCTGCAACTTTGCAAGCTCTTGATGTGTTGGTTCAACACGAAGGCCTAGAGCTATCATTCTACTTCCCCGTGGTGATTTTCATCCTGTATCGCTTGGTTTCGATATTTATATATATATATATATATATATATATATATATATATATATATATATATATATATATATATATATATATATATATGCAAAACATCCACGGGGAGTTAAATTATAGCTCTAGATCTTTCCTGTTGCAATTAACACATCAGGAACTTGCAATGTTGCAGAAAAGAAGAGGAGGTGGTCCAAAGAAAAACGATCACAGGGAGCGCCTTCGCTGGAGTGAAGCAGAGGCAGGAAGTGCCCCCAGGCATACCAATACTCACAGCCAGAAAGATTGAATATTATAGCATTAGAAAAACAGCCAGCCCACAAGCACTGATACTGTAATAGTAGGCTAACGAACGTGACATGGCAATTTTCAAAATTTCGGTCAGACTACGATATATAAATAACTGTACATATATAATAAGTATATTGCCAGTGTTATAAATATCACTGGTAATTATCTTAGGAGTTTCCACACCTTTAGAAAATGGGTCCATTAAAGGGACACATTTAAAGGGAGACATCTGTAAGTTATACACAGGGAGACAGCCATAATTTATCTATCCCACAAGGTTCTGAGGAATGCGCTACCTATGTGGATTAAAGCGACTTTTGGATTAATCCTCTGATATTGTTTCTCAATTTTTGATGAATATGAAGTACAAGAAATCTGGGTATGGGGTAGAGTGCATGGGCACGCTATCAGTGGCATAGGTGTTGTAGGTGCAGGGGTACTGGAGAGCCGCCTTCACACTCATGCCAATAGTTAAGCTAATGTTATATGCTTTCTTACAGACGCAAAGGATAAACTCTACCCACCTCTCTCTCTCTCTCTTGCTTTATTTCCGTTACTCTCTCATACAACTCCAGGAGATTGACGAAAGAAGATTTGCTGTGTAGTTAAATAGTTCAGAGAACCGATAAGTAGATAGATTAAGACACCTGTGCAACACTTGGGGATCTTTATCGCCAACAAGAAGTTTCCTCAGCCCAGTACAGAAAAGAGTGGTTGAAGACCCGAAGAAGTTTGAGGTAATTAGTCCCTCAGCTTGGAGTCGATGTGATCAGTCCATTAATCTTGATCACATCGACTCCAGGCTGAGGGACTGATTACCTCAAACTCCTTCGGATCTTCAACCATTATTCTCTGTATCGGACTGAGGAAGCCACTGGTTGGTGAAACGTTTCCACAGTAGAGATACTCAAATGTTGAACAATAGATTGACATTACCCTGAACTAGTGCTGGTTGTCTCAATCGTTCTTCATCTCAGTGACATCTTACCTACACGTAACATCAATCGCCTCATCTGGAATTTCTCTGACTTACATCATGCTAAATTCAGATTAATTCAGTTATTTTCAGGCTAAATCATTCACCAGTGAGCGAGCAAAGTAAAGCTACACACAAGAACTGCTGGACTTACTCAACAATAAAAACCTGACATGTCATCATCAGATGTCAACAGATATTAAGGTGAAATTCGTCTTTAACTTGAACAGCTAAAGAATAAACGATGACTTAAGTCGATAAGTAGTGAGAAAGACACCAAGTTTCGGTGAAACTTTCATTACAACTTTTCGACCATCCTGGACATCATGTATCTCAAGACATGAAGAGACGCGAAAAACATCCACAGACGTGTACTCACCTGTGTGTCTGAGGACGGCTATGACGGAGGTGGTGGCATCGTCAGTTCCCAAGATGAGGAGGTTCTCATCGTGAGGTACAGTGACGGCGTATTCCCTCTGGCGGAGGTATAGGAGTCCCCGTGGACCCACCTCCTCCCTCTGCATGGTAGTGAGGGCGTGGGAGGTCTCCTTAAGCCGCGGCCAAGATGTGTATATCCCCGTGGTGGAGGAGGGCACCTCCTTCACCAAGTGTTCTCCCACTATCAGCACCATCCTGAAATAGCAACAAGGACTCGTTAGCACGTCTAGCAGCTTCACTGAAGGAAGTCCTACTCACCTCACTTATTTCTTAAGTTATAATCAAGAGTTGATACAAATTTTTAAGTTTAAAACCTATCAACTACACGTGTGTAACTAAGACTGCAAGTCACCTCTACACAAACATCAAAAACACTTTAATCCTTATAAGAATTAAAATAGGGACTAAAAATCCATATGAATGTAGATTAATGTAAACTCTCAATATAAATACAATGGGTATATACATCTTTCGGTATATACACCGCTCAGAGTTTATACCCAGCACGACAGCCTAGCAGAGCCCAAAATAGGATCAGTCTGTACGTCATACTCAACAGCACACAGCTACTTAAACAGTGTGCTCCAAGTGGTGGCAGTGAAACTTAAAAACCTGACTTTGTTTATTGCTCTTGAATACAAACCATAAGACAAATTTGCGCAGCCTATTGATCCACTGGTGATACCCAAACACTGCTTTCCAGTCCTTATAAATTGGCCCCAAACATTTTGTTTGGAGATAAGTTTAAGACTGGAGCAATTACAACACTGGTCAATAAGGCACAGTATTTGCTGTCTCTTTGTGTCATTAGAAACATACATAAAATTATTCACAAACAATGCCATAATTTTAATAAGAGCGACATTCATGAAGGACACAGCAAACTGATGCAATCCATGTTGTCTCTAGACAACATGATGTTAATAATTGCCACATGATGCTACTCCTATACAGAAAAAAATAAGAAATGAACACAGGAAGAGACTATGTAATGAAACCACTCTATAGAGAACATGACATGATGCTGGAAGATATCATGAAGCACAATACTACTATCACAATTGTCAGGAATATAATAATCTATAGAACAACAGTAAGAGATACAAAGTGTTACGTTGAAGAATAGTTTTTGAACTAAATTATCTAAGAAGATTATACCAGAAAAACAAGCCATAGCACGGGCGGGGATTCATCTCGTGGCGAGTGAGTCGTAAATCTCCAGTAACCACGCCACGAGTTCAATCCCCACCCGTGGTATGGCTTGCTTGCAACCGTGTCATTATGATTTAGTGAATCAGAAAAAATAAGATTTTGATACCTTCCAGGCATGTAGCCAGAGTCCTCATGGTAACGTGTGTAAATTAAAAAAAATAAACTCTACATAGAAGCATACTGTTACCTCGGGGACTTATTAGCGCTTTATCCACAATTGTTTTTAATTTGCACATGTTTTAATGAAGACAGACTAGATGTCAGGAAGGCATCGAAAAGCCGACTCTCTGGTATACTATGGCAGGATAATTCTAAAAATTATTCCGCCCTGTAACACACTGAGAATGATGATATTCTTTTAAGTCACTTATCTCTCTAGATTAGAATATTGAAGACCTGGAGAATGTAATGAGAACGTTCACAGCTGAATTATTATTATTATTATAATCAAATAGAAGCGCTAAACCGTCACAGCTGAATATATTCGGTACACTTAAACTCTCTCAAACTACTCTGAGGAGCGTAGGCTAGAAAGTTCTTCTATAATCTACACCTGGAAAATACTGCAAAGGTTGATTCCGAATCAAGACAGCAGAGTTAATTCCTGAGAGAGTTCGAGGCTCACCAGACGGTGCAAAGTATCCAGTAAATAACAGTAAAAACTTAATTATCCAATAAGGTATAACTCAATCACATAAAAGGTCCAACAGAACACAGTCTTCAAGAAGGAACTAGACATGTTCACCAAGCTTATGTTGGCATGTGTGCAGCAGACACTCACAGCCTGACTTATAGTGAGAGCAGGCAGGGTGGCACACCTCACACATGACCAGCTAGACAGCAGGCAGGGTGGCACACCTCACACATGACCAGCTAGACAGCAGGCAGGGTGGCACACTTCACACATGACCAGCTAGACAGCAGGCAGGGTGGCACACCTCACACATGACCAGCTAGACAGCAGGCAGGGTGGCACACCTCACACATGACCAGCTAGACAGCACGCAGAGGCACACTTCAACATTACCAGCTAGACAGCAGGCAGGGTGGCACACCTCACACATGACCGGCTAGACAGCAGGCAGGGTGGCACACCTCACACATGACCAGCTAGACAGCAGGCAGGGTGGCACACCTCACACATGACCAGCTAGACAGCAGGCAGGGTGGCACACCTCACACATGACCAGCTAGACAGCAGGCAGGGTGGCACACCTCACACATGAACAGCTAGACAGCAGGCAGGGTGGCACACCTCACACATGACCAGCTAGACAGAGACAGGGTGGCACACCTCACACTGACCAGCTAGACAGCAGGCAGGGTGGCACACCTCACACATGACAGCTAGACAGCAGGCAGGGTGGCACACCTCACACATGACCAGCTAGACAGTAGACAGGGTGGCACACCTCACACATGACCAGCTAGACAGCAGGCAGGGTGGCACACCTCACACATGACCAGCTAGACAGCAGACAGGGTGGCACACCTCACACATGACCAGCTAGACAGCAGGCAGGGTGCACACCTCACACATGACTAGCTAGACAGCAGGCAGGGTGACACACCTCATACATGACCAGGAAGACAGCCGGAGGGTGACACACCTCATACATGACGAGGTAGACAGCAGGCAGGGAGACACACCCCTCACCTACCTCACTGTAGGACTTGGTCTGAGGTATTTTGATTGTTGCGTAGGGAAGGGGAGAGCTGTGGTGGTGGAGAGGTGGTGGTGGTGGTGAACCAATGGTGGGGGTAGAGGAGGTACTGTGAAGGTAAAGATGGAGATGAATGAGAGAGGTAATTAGGAGGAAAAGGTGAAAGAGTAAGTTAGTGAGAGAAAGTTAGTGAGAGAGAGTTGTGAAGGAGGGAGGGAGAGACAATTGTGAGGAAGAGAGGTGAGGAAAAGAGGGGAGAGAGGAAGGGAGGAGCGGAGATGAAGAAGGGAGGGGTAAGTGAGGAAGAGGCAAGGAAGAGAGGAGGGTGAAGGAGAGTGGGGGGAAATTAAGGGAGAGGGTGGGTAGGTGATGGAGAGTGGTTGGGTAGGTGGGGAAGAGAGGGTGGGAGAGGTAAGGGAGAGAGGGTGTGGAGATAAGGGAGAGAGGGTGGAGGAGGTGAGGGAGCGTGGGTGGGGAGGTGAGGGAGAGTGGGTGGGGAGGGAGAAAGGTTGAGGGAGAGGGTGAGGAGAATGGGTGTGGAGGTGAGAGAGGGTGGGGAGGTGAGGGAGAGTGGGTGGGGAGGTGAGAGTGGGTGGGGAGGTGAGAGTGGGTGGGGGAGGTGAGAGTGGGTGGGGAGGAGTGGGTGGGGAGGTGAGAGTGGGTGGGGAGGTGAGAGTGGGTGGGGAGGTGAGGGAGAGTGGGTGGGAGGTGAGGGAGTGGGTGGGGAGGTGAGAGTGAGGTGGGGAGGTGAGGGAGAGGGGTGGGGAGGTGAGGGAGAGAGAGGAGGTGAGTAGGAGAGGGGGGAGTGAGGGGAGGTAGGGAGAGGAGTGAAACATGAGGTAGTAACCAGCTACTTGTACCTCCTGCAGCAAGTCTGCTCAATTATCATGACAAAATGTGTAATCCAGTCGTCATTATAGTGTACTCACCTAATTGTACTCACCTAATTGTGGTTGCAGGGGTCGAGACTCAGCTCCTGGCCCCGCCTCTGCACTGTCCGCTACTGGGTCTCTGCTCTCCCTGTTCCATGAGCTTTATCATACCTTGTCTTAAAACTATGTATGGTTCCCGCCTCCACTATATCGTTCGCTAGACTATTCCACTTCCTAACTACTCTATGGCTGAAGAATTGCTTCCTAACATCCCTCTGACTCATCTGAGTCTTCAGCTTCCAGTTGTGTCCCCTTGTTTCTGTGTTTCCTCTCTGGAACATCCTGTCATCACTATCTACCTTGTCGATTCCCCGCAGTATTTTGTATGTCGTTATCATGTCTCCTCTAACCCTTCTGTCCTCCGGTGTTGTTAGTCCTATTTCCCTCAACCTTTCTTCATAGGGCAGTGTGTGTGTGTGTGTCTTTGATATACCTCTAATGAGTTTCAAGAGTTTTTTCTACTACCAAAGCCCAACCTTGGGGCAGGCATGTTAGGTACTTGTCTGGTCAACCAGGCTGTTGCTGCTGGCAGCAAGCTGGCCCACATATCCATCACAGCCTCGTTGGTCTGGCACTTGGTGGAGATACTTGTCCAATTTGTCTTGAAACTTTTCTATATTTGTTCCAGCAGTGTTTCTGATATCTTCTGGTAAGATGTTGAATAATCTAAGGCAACGAATGTTGATACAATGTTATCTTATATATTATTTTTGTGATTGTGATAGTTATGTCTCTGATTATTTCCTCGTTGTTTGTGAAGATAAAATCCAGTGTATTTTCATTTCCAGTGGGATCAGTTATCTGTTGGTTAAATGCAACCTTTTCACGAAGCTGCGTTAGTTCCCTGGTATGGCACCAGAAAAGAATATGAAGTTCATTGAGGACAAATTTCAATTACTCCGCCATAGAAAACGTGAGGAAATCAAAGTTATAAAACAAATTCTAACCAAGCGGAAAAATAATGTGAAGGACTTGGGAGTGTTAATGTCAAAGATCACAACAATGTCATTATGACACCTGCGAGGAAAATGATAGGATGGAATATGAGAACTTTCAAAACTAAGCCAACGATGATCCTTTTAAAGTCACTTGTTCTCTCTAGGCTGGAATACTGCTG
This sequence comes from Cherax destructor, assembly GCA_009830355.1. Lineage (NCBI taxonomy): Eukaryota > Metazoa > Arthropoda > Malacostraca > Decapoda > Parastacidae > Cherax > Cherax destructor. The sequence goes on from WNWK01003740.1 coordinate 63,494, forward strand.
TACACAGACAGCCCCATTCAAAGCAGGTGAAATGGCAGACCTAGAGAATGTACCGAGAACTTTCACTGTATAACTTCAGTCAAGCACCTTAAATACTGGAAATGTTTAGAGTCTCTTGACCTGTATTCCTTGGAGTGCAGGCGAAAGAGATACATCATAATCTACACCTGGAAAATCCTAGAGTACTGGTCCCAAATCTGCACACAGAAATCACTCCCTACGAAATCAAAAGTCTAGGCAGACCTTTGATATACCTTTGAAGAGTTTCGAGAGTATCTACTCTCTGAGCCCGGCCATGGGCCAGGCTCGTCTGGTGCTTGCCTGGTCAACCAGGCTGTTGCTGCTGGAGGCCCGCTGCCCCACATATCCATCACAGCCTGGTTGATCTGGCACCTGGTGAAGATATTTGTCCAGTTTCCTATTGAAGGCTTCTACACTGGTTCCAGCCGTGTTTCGGATATCTTCTGGTAAGATGAATAGTCTGGGACCCCGGATGTTAATACAGTGCTCCCGTATTGTCCCCACCGCACCCCTGCTCCTCACTGGGTTTATTTTACACTTTCTCCCATATCTCTCACTCCAGTATGTTGTTATGGCAGTGTGCAGATTTGGGACCAGGCCCTCAAGTACTTTCCATGTATATATTATCATGTATCTCTCTCTCCTCCGCTCCAATGAGTACATGTTCAAGACTTGAAGGCGTTCCCAATAATTTAGATGTTTCAATGGCTCAATGTGAGCAACATACGGTGCAACATACCCCTAATGAAAAGTAAGGGCGCCATTGGTACACTAAGAGAAAACACAATAAGTGTCCGGGGCTCAAGACTGTTCAACAGCCTCCCACCATGCATTAGGGGAATTACAAATAGATCCCTGGCTGCCTTCAAGAGGGACCTGGACAGATACCTGAAGTCAGTACCCGATGAGCCGGGCTGTGGTTCGCACGTTGGATTACATGCTGCCATCAGTAACAGCCTGGTTGATCAGGTCCTGATCCACTGGGAGGTCTGGCCAAGGACTGGGCCGCGGGGGCGTTGACCCTCGGAACGACCTCCAGGTAGATATGGGCCGTTATGATCTCTGTATATGTTCCATCTCTGATATATTTCCTGCTCTGAACTGGACCGACAACGCTGAAGAATATTCTTAACAAGAGAACACAAGCGATTTGAAAAGTGTCACTACTGCCATTATTTCCCTTCTTTTGAAAGTTTTCATTATCTACGCTGTCATCTTCCTGGCTGTCGTAACATTTACTTTAGTGTGTTCTTTGAAAGAAATGTCAAGTGACAATTGTAATTACTCTCTCTAGAATTTTCATACCTTACCTTACCTTTGATTTACCTCTAAGGACTTGGAGAGTTTTCCTAGTCCCACACCCGGCCCCGGGCTAGGCTTTTCTAGTGCTTGCCTGATCAACCAGGCTGTTGCTGCTGGAGGACCGCTGGCCCACATATCTATAACATCCTCGTTTGCGAAGGTACATGTCCCATTTCCTCCTGAAGACTTCTATACATGTTCCGGCAATTTTTCTAGTATCATCTGGTAAAGTTTTAAAAAGTCTGAGACCTTGGATCTTGATACAATGTTCTCTGATTTCCACTGGCTGTATTTTACATATTCACTCATATCTCTCACTCCAGTACGTTATTATGGCAGTGTACAGATTTGGGACCAGGGCTTCGAGTACCTGAGTGCATATTTAGGACTTTCAAGTATTCCCATTAATTTAAATGCTTTATTGGTTCGATCATGGCCATAAATAATCTTTGTGTCTGTTCCAGCTCTGATATCTTTCCTGCCCAAAAGAAGCCGTGAACAATGAATAGCACGAAGCTAGAGAGCACGAGTGATTTGAAAAGTGTCACCACTAGTACTATTTCCTTTGTTTTGAAAGTTCTCATTATTCACTCCATTATTTTCCTGGCTTTCACACGTACCTTCCATTCTATTTGGTGAGTTTCTTAAATTTTATATACAGTGTCAGTAAATAGTTGTCTCCAATGAAGTTGCATTATTTTCCACTGCCTACTGGAAGACAGCTTATATCTTGCATTTTCCCGTGTCTTCTATCGGGGTATTTTCCATGCTTACTTTGGAATTATTTGCAAATGATGATATAAAACTGTGGCAAATGTTTTTATATATGTCCGCTATGAGGATAAGAAACAGTAATGGCGCCTTAGTGTACTGAGCACTGCTATGCTGGATTTACTTCTGTTTACTAAACTCTGCAGTCTGTTTGCTAGAAAATTGAAAATCCATTCGGATACTTTCCCTGTTATACCTGTCGCTCTCAATACCTTTGATATACCTTTGAAGAGTTTCGAGAGTATCTACTCTCTGAGCCCGGCCATGGGCCAGGCTCGTCTGGTGCTTGCCTGGTCAACCAGGCTGTTGCTGCTGGAGGCCCGCTGCCCCACATATCCATCACAGCCTGGTTGATCTGGCACCTGGTGAAGATATTTGTCCAGTTTCCTCTTGAAGGCTTCTACACTGGTTCCAGCAGTGTTTCGGATATCTTCTGGTAAGATGTTGAATAGTCTGGGACCCCGGATGTTAATACAGTGCTCCCGTATTGTCCCCACCGCACCCCTGCTCCTCACTGGGTTTATTTTACACTTTCTCCCATATCTCTCACTCCAGTATATGTGCAATGAATCTATGATTGCATTTGTCAGATCACTAAAGTAACCAAATGCTGTCATGACCTTGCAATAATAACCAAATATTTCTACACATGCAAAATCCAAGTTGAAATCTACCTGTAGAACTGGACATTAAATCACAGGAAGTTTAAACATCACCGATAAAAAAAGAAATAAGTGAAATTCTAAAAGGCCAGTATGACGCAATGCTCAGCAATCCACGTAATGAAAGCAGAGTGGAGAATGAAAAAAAAATCATTACCTCTGAAGGTCACGCAGATCATATCACTAGCATCAGCACTAATTCCGTGGAATTTAAAAAAAAAAATAGAAAAACTTGCCATTCATGCAGCACCTGAACAGGATTTGTGGACTTTTTTTATTTTTAAAAAAGTGTAAAATACCACTAATACGACCACTCAGTATCCTATGGAGAAAGAGTTCAGATTTAGATGAAATCCCAGAGGCCTTAATTAAAGAGTGCAAACAAAACTCCTCTACAAAGAGGCAGTAGAACACTAGCCAGAAATTACCGACCAGTAGCCTTGAAGGTCTTTGAAAGGGGTGATGAGACGCCAAATAAGAAACTTCATGGAACTGCACAGCCCACCAGCAGAGATTTAGAGCTGGGAGAACATGCGTATCACAACTATTGAACCACTATAACAAAATTAAGAGGTATGAGAAGAAAACAAAAATGCAGATGAGGTATACACGGATTTTGCGAAGGCATTTCACAAATGCGATCGCTGGGAAAGTAAACAGAACACAGAGAATAGTAGTAAACAAAACAAAATCCAGCATCAGCAAAGTAATAAGCTCTGTACCCCAAGACACAGTCCCTTTACTCATAGCGGACATGGATGAAAATACTCGACACAGTTTCATATCATTTGAGGATATCAAAATAAGCACGAAAAACACCAAGGTAAAAAAAAAAAAAAAAAAACTTCAAGAAGTTATACGAAAAGTCTTGCAGTGGACAGTAGAGTATGACACGATGTTTGCTGGTGACAAGTTCCAACTGCTTAGAAATGAAGAACGCGAGAGTAACACTAAACAGAATGAAAGGAACATATGAAGGATCTGGGTGTAAATGGCAGCCATGCCAACGATGATCCTCTTAAGTCACTTGTTCTCTCTAGGTTGGAATACTGCTGCCCCTTTCAAGGTAGGGGAAACTGCAGATATACAGAATCTACAAAAAACCTTCTCTGTATGTATTAGTTTAGTCAAGCACCTTAATTATTTAGAAAGTTTAAAATCCCTTGACCTGTTCTTCCTGGAATACCGGCGAGAAAGATGCATCATAATCTACACTTGGAAAATCCTAGAGGGACTGACCCCAAATCTGCACACACAAATCACTCCCTATGAAAGCAAAAGACTGGGCAAACTGTGCAACATACCCGCAATGAAAAGCAGGAGCGCCATGAGTATACTGAGAGAAAACACATTATGTGTCTGGGGCCCAAGACTGTTCAACAGCCTCACATTACACATAAGGGGAATTTCCAATAGACCCTAGGCTGTCCTCAAGAGGAAACTGGACAGATACCAAGTCAGTGCCCAATCAGCCGGGATGAGGTTAGTATGTTGGATTGCGTGTAGCCTGCAATAACAGACTAGTTGATCAGGTTCTGACCCACTGGGAGGCCTGGTCGAGGACCAGGTCACGAGGGCGTTGACCCCAGGAACATCCTCCAGGAAGAACTTTCTTTGAAAGAACACAATAAGGTGAATGTTATAACAGCCATAAAAATAACAGGATGGATAATGAGAATTGTCAAAACAAGGGGAATAGTACCAATGGTGACATTTTTCAAATCATTTGTGCTCTCTCGCTTAGAGTATCGTTCATTGTTTATGGCTCAGGAAAAGAGAGATCAGAGCAGGAATGGAAGGTACTCGAGGGCCCAGTCATATCCATAACAGCATACTAGAGTGAGAGACATGAGACAACTGTAAAATAAACCCAGTGAAAAGCAGGAGCACCATGAACACAATAGGAGAACTTTATATCAACATCCTTGGGCCAAAACTATTTAGCACTACCAGAAGATATCAGAAACAGTGATGGAACAAGTGTAGAAGTCTTCAAGAGGAAACTCAACAAGTACAGCCAACAGTGCGGGATCAACCAGGCTCTGGTGGATATGTGGGCTAGCTGGTTGCCAACACCAACAGTTTAGATGACCAGGCAAATACCAGCCTGGCTCAAGGCTAGGCCATGGGTGTGGAGGAGCATTAGTGTGGAGGGGCGTGGGCGTGGAGGAGTATTAGTGTGGTGGTAGGGGTGTGGAAGAGCTTACCTTTTACCTTTGATATACCATTGATGAGTTTCGAGAATTTTTCTACTACCGAAGCCCGGTGCTAGACTGGTCAATCAGGCTGTTGCTGCTGGAGGCCCGTTGCCCCACATATCCATCACAGCCTGGTTGATCTGACACCTGGGTATGGAGGGGCGTGGAAGTGAAGGGGCGTGGGGGTGGAGGGGCATGGGAGTTGAGAGGCGTGGGTGTGGAAAAGTTACAGGGGTAAGAGTGTGTTGGTGAGACTTGAGATGTCGAGGAGGAAGGGACAGTGGGACATGGGTGATAGGGACAGTGGGACATGGGTGATAGGGACAGTGGGCATGGGAGGGATGGAAGGGTGATATCCCACAGGGGCACTAGGGTGACAGAATCATGCAACACATAATTACCTGCCCACCTGAGCAGTCTAGCCTCACCCCATCCCACAATAACGCAGACACTCACACTCCGCCCACCAGACTCCCCACACTCACGCCTCACCAGACACTCCCACACTCACGCCCACGCAGACACTCCCACACTCACGCCCACGCAGACACTCCCACACTCACGCCCACGCAGACACTCCCACACTCACGCCCACGCAGACACTCCCACACTCACGCCCACGCAACACTCTCACATCACGCCCACCGACACTCCCCACACCCCACACAGACACTCCCACACCACACACCCAGCACCCACACACCCACACCCTTCACTATCACTCCCCTGCACTCTTCACTATATGTACACCCCCGTCCCCCCACAACACACCTGTTAACACCCTCTCACAAGGCCTCTGACATACACTGATGACAAAACTTTTGCCGATATCAATCCCGATACTCAGTTTTTGGCCAATACCGATACTTTTTTTCAGTAAATTTTATTTTTAAAAATATCATAAATATCTTCCAATTTACAAGGGAATGCTTATTACTCAAAAGGCATTAAATAACTCAGGCAGGTTAATTATTAGATAACTTAATTTCTCTGAGATGCAAATGTAATTACTAATTACAGGCGTCCACGTGAGGCCTACAAACTTGAAAAAAAAATCTGAATGCATCTTCATATTTAGTAATCTGACGAAAACATAATCAGTGATCAGTTACCAATATAAAAGTTAATAATTTTCAGTTATATTAAACAAAAAACTAAAACATCCAACACTCTTATAAAACTGTTTATTGAAAGCCTAAAAAAATGAAAACTGAAGAAAAATTAAATTAATAGAAGAGATGAAAAATAATTAGGTAAAATTATAGTTAATAACTTGAACAATTTCTCTCAATTATTAAACTGAACTAACTGATTCATCTACTTAATACAGTTTTAAAGATTAAAAAATAAAAAAAAAACTGCATTATTCTATTGCTTGAAATTAAAAATAAATAATATAAATAGATTACTCTAAAAGCTTAACTTAAAAAATCCCAAATTAAAGTTGAGGAACATGAACGTCTTATTTTGTGAAGTTAAGTGTTGAAAATTAGACACATCTGCAACATCTGGATATCTTTAATGTAGACGTTTCGCCAACCAGTGGCTTTATCAACACAAATTCTAGGACATAATTTGAAGACAGTAGAACTATATACAGAAGATGAGGTAATGAGTCCCTCTGCCTCAGCCGGAGTCGTGAAGAATCATCATGTCCTTGAACTTGTGTTGATAAAGTCACTGGATGGCGAAACGTCTACAATAAAGATACCCAGATGTTGCACACGTGTCTAATTTTCATCTTGTCGGTATTGTATACCATTAGTGTACAAGTTAAGTGTTGCTAGGAGGAGAGAAGCTGTTCCCTGCAGCTAGTCAAGTGTTGCTAGGAGGAGAGAAGCTGTTCCCTGCAGCTAGTCAAGTGTTGCTAGGAGGAGAGAAGCTGTTCCCTGCAGCTAGTCAAATGTTGCTAGGAGGAGAGTAGCTGTTCCCTGCAGCTAGTTAAGTGTTGCTAGGAGGAGAGTAGCTGTTCCCTGCAGCTAGTTAAGTGTTGCTAGGAGGAGAGAAGCTGTTCCCTGCAGCTAGTCAAATGTTGCTAGGAGGAGAGTAGCTGTTCCCTGCAGCTAGTCAAGTGTTGCTAGGAGGAGAGTAGCTGTTCCCTGCAGCTAGTTAAGTGTTGCTAGGAGGAGAGAAGCTGTTCCCTGCAGCTAGTCAAGTGTTGCTAGGAGGAGAGAAGCTGTTCCCTGCAGCTAGTCAAGTGTTGCTAGGAGAGAAGCTGTTCCCTGCAGCTAGTCAAGTGTTGCTAGGAGGAGAGAGCTGTTCCCTGCAGCTAGTCAAGTGTTGCTAGGAGGAGAGTAGCTGTTCCCTGCAGCTAGTTAAGTGTTGCTAGGAGGAGAGAGCTGTTCCCTGCAGCTATTCAAGTGTTGCTAGGAGGAGAGAAGCTGTTCCCTGCAGCTAGTCAAGTGTTGCTAGGAGGAGAGTAGCTGTTCCCTGCAGCTAGTCAAGTGTTGCTAGGAGGAGAGCAGCTGTTCCCTGCAGCTAGTTAAGTGTTGCTAGGAGGAGAGAAGCTGTTCCCTGCAGCTAGTCAAGTGTTGCTAGGAGGAGAGAAGCTGTTCCCTGCAGCTAGTCAAGTGTTGCTAGGAGGAGAGAAGCTGTTCCCTGCAGCTAGTCAAGTGTTGCTAGGAGGAGAGAAGCTGTTCCCTGCAGCTAGTCAAGTGTTGCTAGGAGAGAAGCTGTTCCCTGCAGCTAGTCAAGTGTTGCTAGGAGGAGAGAAGCTGTTCCCTGCAGCTAGTCAAGTGTTGCTAGGAGGAGAGTAGCTGTTCCCTGCAGCTAGTTAAGTGTTGCTAGGAGGAGAGAAGCTGTTCCCTGCAGCTAGCCAAGTGTTGCTAGGAGGAGAGAAGCTGTTCCCTGCAGCTAGTTAAGTGTTGCTAGGAGGAGAGTAGCTGTTCCCTGTAGCTAGTCAAGTGTTGCTAGGAGAGAAGCTGTTCCCTGCAGCTAGCCAAGTGTTGCTAGGATGAGAGAAGCTGTTCCCTGCAGCTAGTCAAGTGTTGTTATGAGGAGAGAAGCTGTTCCCTGCAGCTAGTCAAGTGTTGCTAGGAGGAGAGTAGCTGTTCCCTGCAGCTAGTTAAGTGTTGCTAGGAGGAGAGAAGCTGTTCCCTGCAGCTAGTCAAGTGTTGCTAGGAGGAGAAGCTGTTCCCTGCAGCTAGTCAAGTGTTGCTAGGAGGAGAGAAGCTGTTCCCTGCAGCTGAACAACCTTTCACTCTCTATTGTAAGTCAATCAACTCTGATATTAACTGGTTAGCTTTGCCAGAGATGGAAGAAATATATTTTCTTTCTACCACTCCAGCGTTTGTTTTATGAAGCTGGTTTTTTGTGATTTGGAAAATACTGGGTTGCAGATGGTTGTGACGCGCTGTTGTTGCCAATATTCTCTACAATTTCTTTATAACGTTTATCAAAATCTAACTCGTCAATGTCATGTTGACTTTCTTCACTCGTGTTGTTTGATGGTGCTAGCAACACTACTTCTCTCTCGTGTTGTTTGATGCTGCTAGCAACACAACTTCACTCTCTGAGTTCTCGAGTTGCTCCATTATCTTGAGTTGTTTCCAGTTCATTCTCAATATTGTCAATGTTTGTTTTCCAAGACTCATCCACTGCATGACACTGAATTATTCTTATATCGTGGATTTTGAAATGTGCCGAGGAAGGTTAGGTTAGGTAAGATGTGTCAGGAAACAGGACAAGTGTTGCCTGACGGAGGTCTTAGTTATATGATGACCTGCCACTGGAGCTTTCGGCCATCTGAAAGAGGCCTTCCGCTGGCTTACCCGTCCACCCCTTTAAATATTTAATGTGCCGAGTATCATGTTGCAGTCAGTGGTGTAACTCACGAACCTAGTTAACACTGACATGAGAGCTGATAGTGTGTTACCCTAACACTGAGAATCTTGGATCACTAAAAGCTCTGTTGATGTAATGTTTATAATATTGAGCTGGATACAGTAATTATGAGACCAGACAATTTCTTTCACTAAGACCTATACTTTTGTGAAATATTTTCCAACAAAGACGATTACTGGGCAATAATATTCAACTTGCATCACATAATGAAAAGGTGTACTTCCTAAGGAATATATTACAGTAGTGTTTTTGGTTCACATGTGTGATATTAACATTAAATGAACATTATTCCAGCAGGTAGATACACTCTGCTTGAGCAAGTGATTGAGAAGGTTAATTGTTCTGCAGACTTGAGAAACTGACTCTCCTCTTGACACACTAGTTAACACCCTCACAAGTTAACAACCCTCACATGTTAACAACTCTCACAAGTTAACACCCCTCACATGTTAACAACCCTCAAGTTAACACCCTCACAAGTTAACACCCCTCACATGTTAACAACTCTCACAAGTTAACAACTCTCACAAGTTAACACCCTCACAAGTAAACACCCTCACAAGTTAACACCCTCACAAGTTAACACCCTCACAAGTTAACACCCTCACAAGTTAACACCCTCACAAGTTAACACCCTCACAAGTTAACACCCTCACAAGTTAACACCCTCACAAGTTAACACCCTCACAAGTTAACACCCTCACAAGTTAACACCCTCACAAGTTAACACCCTCACAAGTTAACAATTCTCACAAGTTAACACCCCTCACATGTTAACAACTCTCACAAGTTAACACCCCTCACATGTTAACAACTCTCACAAGTTAACCCTCACAAGTTAACATCCCTCACATGTTAACAACTCACAAGTTAACACCCCTCACAAGTTAACCCCCCTCACATGTTAACAACCTCACAAGTTAACCCCCCTCACATGTTAACAACTCTCACAAGTTAACCCCCCTCACATGTTAACAACTCTCACAAGTTAACACCCCTCACATGTTAACAACTCTCACATGTTAACACCCTCACATGTTAACAACTCTCACAAGTTAACACCTCTCACAAGTTAACACCCTCACATGTTAACAACTCACAAGTTAACACCCTCTCGTGTCTGCTCAGTTTAACATACAGTTTGTGTTATCGTTCACACTTAAGTTGGATTAAGATTCAGACGAGATAATCAAGTCTTCAGGTTTATGATCACCCACCTACCAGACACCCACCTACCAGACACCCACCTACACGTCACCCACCCACTAACCCACCCTTACCACACTATCCTTACGTTACTAAGCAGTACTATCACATAAATATTTCTATATAACAAAAATATTAATGTTTGCTGGAAACACTTAGCAGTGGTCACCCTCAAGTGGTTATATATGCTTTCAAGTATTTAGTGTACGTTATCGTGCTTATTAATGGACTTAGAAATGTTTTTGAGTTGACAGTTTTATTTGGTTAATATATTTTTTGTGGTACTCCAACCCACTCAGTATGGGTCAGCCCATGAAGAATGGGCCAGCTTATGAAGTATGAGTCAGCCCATTAATTATGGGTAGCCCATTAAGTATGGGTCAGCCTATGAAGTATGGGTCAACCCATGAAGTATGGGTCAACTTATCAAGGCAGTGGAGACGTCGTGTCTGAGGGCAATGTGTGGTGTGAATATTATGCAAAGAATTTGTAGTTGGGAGATTAGAAGAATGTATGAGGTTACTAAAAGTATTATTCAGAGTGATTAGGAAGGCTTATTGAGATGGTTTGGATATTTAGAGAAGATGGAGTAAAATAGGATGACCTGGAAGGTGTATTAATCTGTTAGAGGGAAAGAAGAGGTAGGGGTAGTCTTAGGAGAGGTTGGAGGGAGGGGGTAAAAGTTTTATAAGCGAGGGGCATGGGCATCCAACAGACGTGCGTAAGCCTGTTAGAAACGAGTGGAGGCAAATGTTTTTTATGACTTGACGTACTGTTGGAGTGCGAGCATGATAACACGTATGAAGAGAGTCAAATAAACCAGCTAGCCGGGTTGAGTCCTGGAGGTCGGAAGTACAGTGCCTGCACTCTGAGAGGAATGGAGATACTGCAGTTTGGAGGGGTATGTGAACTGTAATGTCGGCACGCCTCTGACAAGACAGTGATGGAGTGAGTGATGCTGAAAGTGTTTCTTCTTTTTCGGGTCACTCTACCTCAGTGGGAGACGACCGATGTGTTAAAAAAAATAAAAGCAGGATATCTCCAGCTCCTGGAACAATAGAGAATAAGAAGGAACATGATGCAGACCAACAAACTACTACGGGTCATAAACAAGGGAGACAGTAACAGGTTCTTCACCAGAAGAGGAAAAACAAAAACATAACTGAAAGCTGCACAGAGACCTTAGTAACTACTACTTCAGCGGATAAGTAAAACAGGAGTGAAGAGAATTTCCAGTGATACTGTAGAATGTAACACCACACGAGGGTTCAAAATAAATTTGTGAGTTAATTTGCCATTCAGTCAAAATTAAAAGGCAGGCACAAGAACTAGAGCTCATCCCCACACACATTCAGGTAACTAATTACAACAGGCTAGCAGCTATGAATCATAAAGAACACACACACACAAACACACACTGGACAGTGGACATCTCTCCGTGGGTCCTTAGAGAAGGAGTAGAGATGCTGTGTGTGCCACTAACAAAAATCTTCAACACATCCAACTGCCTGAGGTGTGGAAGGTGGCAAATGTAGTCCCAATTTTTAAGAAAGGAGACAGACACGAGGCATTAAACTACAGACCTGTGTCACTGACGTGTATAGTATGCAAAGTCATGGAGAAAATCATCAGGAGGAGAGTGGTGAAGCATCTAGAAAGGAACAAGCTTATAAACGACAACCAGCACGGATTCAGGGACGGGAAATCCTGTGTCACAAACCTACTGGAGTTCAATGACACGGTGACAGCAGTAAGACAAGAGAGAGAGAAAAAGGTGGGTAGACTGCGTTTTCTTGGACTGTAAGAAGGCTTTTGACACAGTTCCTCACAAGAGATTAGTGCAAAAGCTTGGGAATCAGGCATGCATAATAGGAAAGGTACTGCAATGGATCAGAGAATACCTGACAGAGAGGTACATGACGAGATATCAGAGTGGGCGCCTTTGACGAGCGGGGTTCCACAGGGGTCAGTCCTAGGACCAGGGCTGTTTTTGGTATAGTGAATGACATGACAGAAGGGATTTACTCAAAAGTGTCCCTGTTTGCAGATGTTGTGAAGTTAAGGAGGAGATTAAATCGGATGAGGATCAGGCAGGACTACAAAGTTACCTGGACAGGCTGCAAGCCTGTTCCAGCAACTGGCTCCTTGAATTTAACCCCGCCAAATGCAAAGTCATGAAGATCGGAGAAGGATAAAGAAGACCGCAGACAGAGTATAGGCTAGATGGAAAAGGATCTTGGGGTGAGTATAGTACCGAGCACATCTCCTGAGGCGCACATCAGCCAAATAACTGCTGTAGCATATAGGAGACTAGCAAACCTAAAAATAGCTTTCCGACATCTCAGTAAGGAGTCGTTCAAAACTCTATACACCGTGTACATCAGGCCTATATTAGAGTATGCAGCACCAGTTTCGAACCCACACCTGGGTAAGCACATCAGTAAATTAGAGAAAGTGCAAAGGTTTCCAACAAGACTAATCCCGGATCTAAGGGACATGTCCTACGAGGAGAGGTTAAGGGAAATTGACCTTACGGACTGGAGGAGACAGAGGGGGACATGATAATATATAAAATATTGAGAGGAATCGACAAGGTGGACAGAGATAAAATGTTCCAGAGATGGGACACAGCAACAAGGGGTCACAATTGGAAGCTGAAGACACAGATGAGTCACAGAGATGTTAAGAAGTATTTCTTCAGAGAGTTGTCAGGCAGTGGAATAGTCTGGAGAGTGAGGTGGTGAAGGCAGGATCAATACATAGCTTTAAGAAGAGATATGATAAAACTCACAGAGCAGGAAGTGAGTGACCCAGTATCGACCAGTGAAGAGGGTGCCAGGAGCTATAAATCGACCCCTGCAACCACATTTAATCGAGTAAACACACACACACACACACACACACCAAGGGCAGCCACTGTGAACCTCTGAACGTCACGCATGAACATACATTACGCTCACCTCATATATAATGAAGAGCATTAAAAGAGCTGAGCCTGCCATGTGTTGCCTGTCTTCAGTGTTTACACAAGAAACAGAACGGTGTCAACGTTGAAGCTTCTATTGTGATATAAACAGCTCACACGAGAGGTGTTCACTGAGATAACTTGAAAGTGAACAAAGTAAACATTGAGACTTCAGCTTTAATAATGTCTAGACGTCAAGGCTGGCCCGCATATCTTGTTCAATTTCCACTCAACGGTATAATCTGCTGGATGTCGTAAGAGCGTGACATTCACCAGGAGAAATTTAATTAGGCCACAGCTTCTGAGGCAGCAGTCAAGGCTTGGTGGTACACAAGAAGGTTACAGTCTGAAGGAGCAGTCAAGGCTTGGAGGAACACAAGAAGGTTACAGTCTGAGGCAACAATCATGGCTTGCAGGGACAAAAGAAGGCTACAGTAGAGGCAACAATCATGGCTTGCAGGGACACAAGAAGGCTACAGTAGAGGCAACAATCATGGCTTGCAGGGACACAAGAAGGCTACAGTAGAGGCAACAATCATGGCTTGCAGGGACACAAGAAGGCTACAGTAGAGGCAACAATCATGGCTTGCAGGGACACAAGAAGGCTACAGTAGAAGCAACAATCATGGCTTGCAGGGACACAAGAAGGCTACAGTAGAGGCAACAATCATGGCTTGCAGGGACACAAGAAGGCTACAGTAGAAGCAACAATCATGGCTTGCAGGGACACAAGAAGGCTACAATTCCCTCCCTTCCTCCTTCTCTCTACATGCGATAAAAGTCCCAAAAAAATGTTATTCACTCTGAGAGGTGTATATCTCTCGGTGAATGTATGCAGAGCTTTATAGCCAATAAATCAGCCTATCTGAACATAAATTGTGACCTTATTAACTACTGTGAGATAGAAGTGTAACTTGAAAACAATAACCACAAACATATTTCAAATTTAAAATAGTCACATGATCTGAGATACAAAAAATTTCACTGGTTACGAACTACAACACAGGAAACTTCAATAAGATGCACAGAGATAGTAATAACTTCAACTGCTTCAAACTAAATGATGCAAACATGTCAGAGGAAATGTGGAACAAGATGTTTCAGTGGCTGCGAGATCTCTGACAGGAGTTTCCATATTCCACAGTGGCTGCGAGATCTCTGACAGGAGTTTCCATATTCCACATGCTAGCTCCACCTACCTCATGGTACACTACAAACATAACACATGCTAGCTCCACCTACCTCATGGTACACAAGAAACATAACACATGCTAGCCCCACCTACCTCATGGTACACAGGAAACATAACACATGTTAGCCCCTTCTACCTCATGGTACACAAGAAACATAACACATGTTAGCCCCACCTACCTCATGGTACACAAGAAACATAACACATGCTAGCCCCTTCTACCTCATGGTACACAAGAAACATAACACATGTTAGCCCCTTCTACCTCATGGTACACAAGAAACATAACACATGTTAGCCCCTTCTACCTCATGGTACACAAGAAACATAACACATGCTAGCCCCACCTACCTCATGGTACACAAGAAACATAACACATGCTAGCCCCACCTACCTCATGGTACACAGGAAACATAACACATGTTAGCCCCTTCTACCTCATGGTACACAAGAAACATAACACATGTTAGCCCCTTCTACCTCATGGTACACAGGAAACATAACACATGTTAGCCCCTTCTACCTCATGGTACACAAGAAACATAACACATGTTAGCCCCTTCTACCTCATGGTACACAAGAAACATAACACATGCTAGCCCCACCTACCTCATGGTACACAAGAAACATAACACATGCTAGCCCCACCTACCTCATGGTACACAGGAAACATAACACATGTTAGCCCCTTCTACCTCATGGCATACTACAAACATAACAGTTCAACTTCCCAGACCTCATCAAGCAGAGGAGCTCCACTTGAACCCCGTCAAAAGATTGAAGAGCTGAACCACACCCCTTCCAAGAGGTCCAGGAGCTGGAGATCAACATTTTGAAGAGTCCTAGAAGCTGCATCTCAATACGGACTTGCTCATTTAGCTTAATAACCTCAAAAATACCGAGAACTGTAGATCAACACCCTTAATAGGAAAACTGAACATTATCGATACTAGTAGCCAGAGAAGCTGATCAAAGAGAAGGGACGAATAACCTTTCAGTATTAGGAAAGCATGAAGACATTACTGCATGATGACAAATTAAGACACATTTGCAACACTTGGGTATCTTTATTGAGAAAACATTTCCTCACATAGTGGCTTCATCAGTCCAATACAGAGAAGAAGGGTTGAAGATCAGAAGGAGTTTGAGGTAATCAGTCCCTTCAACCCTTCTTCTCTGTATTGGACTGATGAAGCCACTGTGTGGCGAAACGTTTCCTCAATAAAGATACCCAAGTGTTGCATATGTGTCTATCAACTTGTCAGTTCTCGGAACCATTTACCTACATTAAACTGAATACTCACTATCACTGATTAAAATAAATCATTAGAAGATGACAAGATGCGGAATGACTGGAACGTGACAGATGTGACCACAATATTGACAAAGGTAGACAAGATGTCTGTGTACCTTCAGCCATCGTCACACTAAATAAATACCAGTTTCAGGTAAACAAATGGAGACTTACTAGGGAAAAGATCGTAAAATCTAGAGTAAACAAACTAATAACTTTAAAATATGAATTTCACAGCAAAAGATCGTGCCTGAAGGATGAAGATGCATAGATTTATAGCAATTATTCAACAAGGTATATAAAAATTACTGGCCATGGTGTAAGAGACAATGCCCTGGTCCTTCGCCCAATCATTTTCACAATATACATAAATTATCCTGAAATAGGATTAACATCTGAAATATCACTATCAGCGGACGATAAAACTGAAAAGCGCAACGTCGATGACTTAGTGTAGGAGTTGTACAAGAATGGTATACAACACCGACAGTATGAAATAAAGACACAAGTGCAGCATCTGGGTATCTTTATTGTAAACGTTTCGCCATCCAGTGGCTTTATCAATACAAATTCTAGGACATTGTTTGAAGACAGTAGAACTATATACAAAAGATGAGGTAATCAGTCCCTCAGCCTTGGAGTTGGTGTGAACATCACGGAATTCGTTGAGTTTCTGGAGCAGAGGCAAGGAGGCTGGCGCTTATATACTAACGTCAGGTGGAAAGGGACGTGTAGCAGACGAAGGCATAGTCACTGGTAGGCGGGATTCCCCAGTGGAAGTAGGTCATACCCAAAGAGATGGGTTAGTTGTAGTAGTAGATGTCGTTGCCGTGAAGAAGGTTATGTACAGGTATATAATCACCAGCCTCCTTGTCTCTGCTCCAGTAACTCAACGACACTTCCGTGATGTTCACACAACTACAAGACTGAGGGACTGATTACCTCATCTTCTGTATATAGTTCTACCGTCTTCATATTATGTCCTAGAATTTGTATTGATAAAGTCACTGGATGGCGAAACGTTTACAATAAAGATACCCAGATGTTGCACATGTGTCTTTATTTCATAGTGTAGGAGTATTCAGCGAGACGTAGAGAGGTTGTCGCTGCTCCTCAGTGATTTTCACTATCGTTAATTTCATTTTTTTTCCTTTGGAGTATAATGTGAAACCGAGAGGAAAATGTAAGGATTCAAACTGGCAGTGGAAAAAGAAGAGAATCCTGGATAACCCATAAGCAACTATTTTTATTAATAATATATATCTACTAGCAGTAAAAACAACAGAATGATGGATTTTTTTTAGATAGAAATTTTAAGGACATGAAGTAAAAAATGCAAACTCAGTCAAGAACTTGTTAGATTGTTTCTTGAATACGATGTCTAGGTTGGGTTCCCAGATTACATAGACACTGGGGAGCCTACAAAACAGGGCAGCTAGGCTTGCATCACATTTAAGCCACGAGCCACATGAAGAAAGATTAGAACACATTAAACCATACCACGGGTGGGGTTCGAACCCGCGGTCAGAGTCTCTGAGCCACTGGGCCAGCTAGCTTCAATAAGATTCATCCAACTAGTTATATTTCTGACCGCGGGTTCGAACCCCACCCCCATGGTATGGTTTGTTTGCAATCGTGTCATTCCGATTTCGTGAGTCATTAGAAGATATTGTTCCTTACGAAAAAAACACTACGAAATTTCATTCGGTTTCTTAAGATACTGAACCAGTACGATACATTTAAACACGAAGGACTATCCGAATGGAAAAAAAATCAGTAACTTGAAACAATGGAATGGAACTTAAAAATGCGTAACACCAAGCGTACGTAAAATGTAATAACAACAAAAAGGAACAATACCTTGACAGGAATGAACACACAAATAACCCGCACGTAAGAGACTGAAACTTATGACGACGTTTCGGTCTCTTTCGTGCTCTTTGTTTGGGTACGTAAAATGTGTTGCTATGAAAGATCACTCGATACAAGTGCTAGCACTGGTCATTAAAGCACCAGCTGGACAAGCACTTCTCAAACAAGTGTTCCATCTAGATTGTGTGCAAGTCCTGTGTTCAACAGCATTCAGACGTTAGTTCAGGAACTAGTACTTAACAATGAACCGATCAGAACATAATAGTAGTAGGGTAGAAGTAGAGAGGTAGGGGTGGTAGATCAGAAGTAGAGAGGTAGGAGTGGTAGATCAGAAGTAGAGAGGTAGGGGTGGTAGATCAGAAGTAGAGGGGTAGGGGTGGTAGATCAGAAGTAGAGGGGTAGGGGTGGTAGATCAGAAGTAGAGAGGTAGGAGTGGTAGATCAGAAGTAGAGAGGTAGGAGTGGTAGATCAGAAGTAGAGAGGTAGGGGTGGTAGATCAGAAGTAGAGAGGTAGGGGTGGTAGATCAGAAGTAGAGAGGTAGGGGTGGTAGATTAGAAGTAGAGAGGTAGGGGTGGTAGATTAGAAGTAGAGGTAGGGGTGGTAGATTAGAAGTAGAGAGGTAGGGGTGGTAGATCAGAAGTAGAGAGGTAGGGGTGGTAGATCAGAAGTAGAGAGGTAGGGGTGGTAGATTAGAAGTAGAGAGGTAGGGGTGGTAGATCAGAAGTAGAGAGGTAGGGGTGGTAGATCAGAAGTAAAGGGGTAGGGGTGGTAGATCAGAAGTAGAGGGGTAGGGGTGGTAGATCAGAAGTAAAGAGGTAGGGGTGGTAGATCAGAAGTAGAGAGGTAGGGGTGGTAGATCAGAAGTAGAGAGGTAGAGGTGGTAGATCAGAAGTAGAGGGGTAGGGGTGGTAGATCAGAAGTAACTAACAACAGAGACCACACTCAGTTTCAACTATCTAGACAAAATTCGAGGTACCCAGATTGACGTTAATCCTCCAGGGCAGGTAGCCTCAGTACTGAGTGACTTCTTACTCTGAGTCTTTTTTATGTACTCCCGTTTACTCTCACTCACATATTGTCACACTCTCATTGTCCTTCTCACTCAATATTCCTCTCACACACTCACTGTGGCTCTCACTCACTCAAACTCAGCCAGAGAGTGCGATAATAAACACACTCACCTCCTACCACTTGAATTGTGTGACCCTCAATCTCATGGCCGCCCACACACATGAAGCAAGAGTGAGGTATTATCCTGTGCACACACGTGCACAGGGAAGCAAGCACGCTCTCACACACAACTGTCGCACACGTGTCTTACCCACCAACTTGTCTGAATTTTATACCATTTTCAATATCCAAGAATATACGTTGATTACAACATTATAGAACCACAAACGAGCATAAACTGACGGATAGATAACTACATTCTAATGTACAAGAGGAAGTTCGGTAAATTTAATTTCAACAATCATGGAATTGACGGGTCAAAATTAACATAGAATTATCAGACGTATGCTTTGGAACAGTCATGAGCAGCCTAAATCCTCATCAGTGCCTGGAAAAGCTGAACACGGAAGTGAACAAGGTGTCTGCGTTAAATGCACCATAGAGGAAGGGGAGAAGATCAGATATAGAGAGAGAGAATGGAAGAAAGTCCAGAAGAAGAAAATGGGTTACCAAACTGCTTAAAAATGTGAATATGTCACAACGAAGGAAGGAATCTTAGCCGAGAGATCACAGAGATGAAACAAAAGCTCAAGCTGTCGTGATAAACAGAAGAAGCACAAGGGGAACAAAAAGCCACCGAGGATGTTGGAAGAAATTCCGAATATTTCTATACATATGCAAAATCCAAGCTAAGAACTACCTGTAGAACTGGTATATTAACTAAAGGAGGTTCATACATGGACGATGAACAGGAAAAGAGCAAAATCAAACCACGGTACGAGTCGATGCTCAGTAACTCACTAAAGTATTGTGGAGAATGCAAAAACTTTTTTCATTTCATGTGAAGGCCGCGCAGACCAACTAACACCACTAGTCCCATAGAATTCGAAAAAGCAGCAAACAACATGCCCACTCACTCAGCACCTGGACAAGATTCGTGGATTTCCTTATTTATAAAAAAAAAGTACAAAGTACCACTAGCACGAGCCCTTAGTATTCTGTGGAGTAAGAGCCTAAACCTATGTGAAATACCAGAGACCTTAAAGAGTGACGACATAGAACCTTTGCATAAGGGAGGTTGTAAAGCCAAATAATAAATTTTATATAACAATCTGCACATCCCAAACCAGCACGGATTTAGAGCTGGGAGATCATCTTTGTCACAGCTCCTAAATCACTTTGACGGATATGGTATACAAGGCTTTTGCAAAGGTGCTTGACAAATGTGATCATGGAGTGACTGCACACAAAATGAGGGCGATAGGCATAATGGGGGAGGAAAACAAATGGATTTTCAGATTTCTGACAGATAGAACACAAATAGTAGTAGTAAACAGAGGAAAATCTAGCATTAGTGAGGAAAAAAACGCTCAGTACTCCCACAAGGCTCTGTCCTGGGGCTTATACTGTTTTTCATCCTCATAGCATACATAAAAACACTCGCCACTGTTTTGTATCATCATTTTCAGATAATACCAAAATAAACATGAAAATTTTAGCAAGGTTTTCCATTGAGCAATGGTGAACAACATTACGCTCAAAGGTGATAATTTCTAGCTGGTTAGGTATGGAAAAAAATGAACTCAAAAGGAACACTGATACAAAACTCAAGAGGATCATCAAATAGAACGAAAGGAACACGTGAAAGACTGGGAGTAATTATGTCGGCTTATCTTTCTTTCAAAGAACATTATAAGGCAAATGTTATCAGAGCCTGGAAAATAATGGGGGTGGATAATGAGAACTTTCAAAGCAAGGGAAACAGTGCCAATAGCGACACTATTCAAACCACTAATGCCCTTTCGTTTAGATTATTGTTAAGCGTTTACTGCCCAATTTAGGCAGGAGAGATATCAGAGCTGGAACAGATACAGAAATCATTTATGGCCCTTATAGAGCAGGTAAAGCATTTGAATTAATGGGAACACCTCAAAGTTCTTAATATGTACTCTTACTTACGTATGTGTTTAAAATTGTATATATAGAATATAATAGTTGGTGTATAAGCTGCGTGGAGGGTGCTACAGTGAGAGTATGCGTGGAGGGTGCTACAGTGTGAGTATGTGTGGAGGATGCTACAGTGTGAGTATGTGTGGAGGGTGCTACAGTGTGAGTATGGGTGGAGGGTGCTACATGTGTATGTGGAGGGTGCTCAGTGTATGCGTGGAGGTGCTACAGGTAGTATGGTGGAGGGTGCTACAGTGTATGTGGAGGTGCTACAGTGTGAATGTGTGGAGTGCTAGGTAGTGAGGTGCTACAGTGTGAGTATGTGTGAGGGTGCTACAGTGTATGCGTGGAGGGTGCTACAGTGGTATGGTGGAGGGTGCTACAGGTGTATGGTGGAGGGTGCTACAGTAGTGAGTATGGCGTGGAGGGTGCTACAGTGTAGTATGTGGAGGGTGCTACAGTGAGTATGTGGAGGGTGCTACAGTGTAGTATGGTGGAGGGTGCTACAGTGTATGCGTGGAGGTGCTACAGGTGAGTATGTGGAGGTGCTACAGTGAGTATGGTGGAGGTGCTACAGTGTGTATGTGTGGAGGGTGCTACAGTGTATGGTGGAGGTGCTAGTGTGAGTATGCGTGGAGGTGCTACAGTAGTATGGTGGAGGTGCTACAGTGTGAGTATGGTGGAGGTGCTGTGTGTTGGTGGAGGGTGCACAGTGTGAGTATGGTGGAGGGTGCTACAGTGTGAGTATGGTGGAGGTGCTACAGTGTGAGTATGTGTGGAGGTGCTACAGTGTGAGTATGTGTGGAGGGTGCTACAGTGTAGTAGGTGGAGGTGCTACAGTAGTATGTGTGAGGTGCTACAGTGAGTATGTGTGGAGGGTGCTACAGTGTGAGTATGTGGAGGTGCTACAGTGAGTAGTGTGGAGGGTGCTAGTGTGAGTATGTGTGGAGGGTGCTACAGTGTGAGTATGTGGAGGGTGCTACAGTGTATGTGTGAGGTGCTACAGTGTGAGTATGGTGGAGGGTGCACAGTGTGAGTATGTGTGGAGGGTGCTACAGTAGTATGTGAGGCTCATGTTGTGGAGGGTGCTACAGTGTGAGTATGGTGAGGTGCTCGTGGAGTGTGGAGTGCTACAGTGTATGGTGGAGGGTGCTACAGTGTGAGTATGTGTGGAGGGTGCTACAGCATTGTGGTGCTCAGTAGTATGTGGAGGTGCTACAGTGTGAGTATGTGTGGAGGTGCTACAGTGTATGTGTGGAGGGTGCTACAGTGTGGTATGGTGGAGGGTGCTACAGTGTAGTAGTGGAGGGTGCTACAGTGTGAGTATGTGTGAGGGTTTATGCGTGGAGGTCACATGTGAGTATGGTGGAGGGTGCTACAGTTATGGTGGGGTGTACAGTGGTATGTGTGGAGTGCTACAGTGTATGTGAGGGTGCTACAGTGTGAGTATGGTGGAGGGTGCCTACAGTGTGAGTATGTGTGGAGGGTGCTACAGTGTAGTATGTGAGTGTAGGATGGGTGCTACAGTGTAGTGGTGGAGGGTGCTAAGTGTATGGGAGGTGCTACAGTGAGTATGTGTGGAGGGTGCACAGTGTATGTGTGGAGGGTGCTACAGTGTGAGTGTGGAGGTGCTACAGTGTGATGGTGGAGGGTGCTACAGTGAGTATGGTGGAGGGTGCTACAGTGAGTATGGTGGAGGGTGCTACAGTGTGAGTATGTGTGGAGGTGCTACAGTGTGAGTGCGTGGAGGGTGCTACAGTGAGTATGTGGAGGTGCTACAGTGTGGTATGGTGGAGTGCTACAGTGTGAGTATGTGTGGAGGGTGCTACAGTGAGTATGTGGAGGGTGCTACAGTGTGAGTATGTGGAGGGTGCTACAGGTGAGTATGTGTGGAGGGTGCTACAGTTGATATGTGTGAGGGTGCTACAGTGTATGTGTGGAGGGTGCTACAGTGTGAGATGGTGGAGGGTGCTACAGTGTGAGTATGTGTGGAGGGTGCTACAGTGTATGTGTGGAGGTGCTACAGTGTGAGTATGGTGGAGGGTGCACAGTGTGGTATGGTGGAGGGTGCTACAGTGTGAGTATGGTGGAGGGTGCTACAGTGGTATGTGGAGGGTGCACAGTGTGAGTATGGTGGAGGGTGCTACAGTGTAGTATGCGTGGAGGGTGCTACAGTGTGAGTATGGTGGAGGTGCACAGTGTGAGTATGGTGGAGTGCTACAGTGAGTATGGTGAGGTGCTACAGTGAGATGGTGGAGGGTGCTACAGTGTAGCATGTGGAGGGTGCTACAGGTAGTATGTGTGGAGGTGCTACAGTGTATGTGTGGAGGGTGCACAGTATGTGTGGAGGGTCACAGTGTATTGTGGAGGGTGCACAGTGTGTATGTGGAGGTGCTACAGTGTATGGTGGAGGTGCACAGTGATGTGGAGGTGCTACAGTGATATGCGTGAGGGTGCACAGTGTGATAGGGAGGGTGCACAGGTGAGATGTGGGAGGTGCTACAGTGAGTATGTGGAGGGTGCTACAGTGTATGTGAGGTCAAAGTGAGACGTGCGTGTGAGTGACAGTGTATGGTGGAGGGTGCACAGTGTATGTGGAGGAGTGCTACAGTGTGAGTATGGTGGAGGGTGCTACAGGTATGCGTGGAGGTGCACAGTGTGAGATGTGGAGGGTGCTACAGTGTGGATGTGTGGAGGGTGCTACAGGTGAGATGGTGGAGGGTGCTACAGTGGTATGCGTGGAGGGTGCTACAGTGATGGTGGAGGGTGCTCACAGTGAGTATGGTGGAGGGTGCCACAGTGGAGTATGTGTGAGGTCCATGTGAGTATGTGTGGAGGGTGCACAGTGTATGCGGAGGGTGCTACATGTGAGTGGTGGAGGTCACAGTGTGAGTATGTGGAGGGTGCACAGTGTGAGTATGCGTGGAGGGTGCCACAGTGTGAGTATGGTGGAGGTGCTCACAGTGTATGGTGGGGGGTGCTACAGTGTAGCATGTGGAGGGTGCACAGTGTGAGATGGTGGAGGGTGCACAGTGTAGTATGGTGAGGTGCACAGTGTGAGTATGCGTGGAGGGTGCTACAGTGTGAGTATGGTGGAGGGTGCCACAGTGTGAGTATGCGTGGAGGGTGCACAGTGTGAGTATGGTGGAGGGTGCACAGTGTGAGTATGGTGGAGGGTGCCACAGTGTAGTATGTGTGGAGGTGCCACAGTGTGAGTATGTGTGGAGGGTGCTACAGTGTGAGTATGTGTGGAGGGTGCTACAGTGTGAGTATGTGTGGAGGGTGCTACAGTGTATGTGTGGAGGGTGCTACAGTGTGAGTATGTGTGGAGGGTGCTACAGTGTATGTGTGGAGGGTGCTACAGTGTGAGTATGCGTGGAGGGTGCTACAGTGTATGCGTGGAGGGTGCTACAGTGTGAGTATGTGTGGAGGGTGCTACAGTGTGAGTATGCGTGGAGGGTGCTACAGTGTGAGTATGTGTGGAGGGTGCTACAGTGTGAGTATGTGTGGAGGGTGCTACAGTGTGAGTATGTGTGGAGGGTGCTACAGTGTGAGTATGTGTGGAGGGTGCTACAGTGTGAGTATGCGTGGAGGGTGCTACAGTGTGAGTACTCGCCTATTTATACTCTTGGTCCTACCTCTTCGCTGGTCGCTACTAGGTCTACCTGGAGGGTATTCCGGGGATCAACGCCCCCCACGGCCCGGGCCACGACCAGGCCTCCCGGTGGATCAGGGCCTGATCAACCAGGCTGTTACTGCTGGCCGCATGTGGTCCAACGTACGAACCACAGTCCGTATCTGTCCAGATCCCTCTTGAAGACAGCCAGGGATCTACTGGTAATTCCCCTTATGCATGGTGGGAGGCTGTTGAACAATCTTGGGTCACAGACACTTATTGTGTTTTCTTTAGTGTACCAATGGCGAACCTACTTTTCACACCGCCTGCCCAGTCTTTTACTTTCGTAGGGAGTGATTTCTGTGTGCAGATTAGGGACCATTCCTTCTAGGATTTTCCAGGTGTAGATTATGATATATCTCTCTCGCCTGCGTTTCAGCGAGTACAAGTCAAGTGCTTCCAAGCGTTCCCAGTAGTTGAGGTGTTTGACGGAACTTATATGTACATTCTCTAGATCTGCAATTTCACCTGCTTTGAACGGAGATGTTAATGTACAGCAGTATTCCAGTATTCCATAGATGAAAAGCTTAACACGACCTGCCTGAAGGCTAGCTGCCTTGGACCAAAACGTTTAGCGTTAGCTGGGCACCTAGGTATTGGACCAGTGTGGTATGGTGGTTGAGCACTGCATACCTTGTTCCAAGGTTCGTAGGTTCGAGTCTAAGTCGACCTGAGATTAGTGTTTGTGAATATTTCGCCTGTTCTGCGAATTCTAAACATTGTAAAAATCTCTCGTCGGTCGATATATATTTATATATATTTAAATCGACCCAGTGCGACTGGAAGGTATAGGGTGCACTAAGCAACGTAGGTAGCTTTACCTGCATTTCTATCTTCGTGTTTGCTTCCAGTGGACTAGTCAAGGAGATTGTCCCCGAACGCTTGAGAGGTGCGGTAGGAGCTCAAGACCCCAGGTTCATTGAAACAGCCGTGCGGTGGGACACCCTTGCAGACTCCTCCAGTAGAACAGCTCTTCTCAAAGAGCATAAACAGTCCCACTGGGACAAACCGATCATGGAAAAAATCACCAACACAGTGCTCACCAACGCTTTAGGAAAGGACAAAGCTCGTCTCCTAGCGGTGAAGGCACCACATTCAGGAGATTTTCTTTTAGCTGTTCTCAATTCCTCTAGGGCACTCGACTCGACCCACAGGTCATTCGGATTGATGTTGCTATTCGCCTACCCGCCCCCATACTCACCAAACATAGGTGTATTTGCGAAAGGGCGACGGCTGATCAATTTGGACTTCATGGTCTCGTGTGTCATACACCAGAAGGGAAGTATGCTAGACATGAGGAGGTCAACAACCCCAAGTGCAGAGGAATGATGGAAGTCAAAAGCGTCCTGATGGAGCCACTATGCTACCCTGGAAGGATGGTAGGCAGATTGCCTGGGACTACACCTGTGCCGCCACATTGGCAGACACCTATTTGCCATACTCTGAAGCTGAAGGGGGTGGAGCTGCCAGCCACAGGGAGACCCAGAAAACCCGCAAATATGAAGGCCTTTCCCCTTGCTATAACTTCATCCCAATAGGGTCGGAGACCACTGGAGCATGGGGCAAGTGTGCTCTAAAGTTCCTCAAAGAGCTGGATGAAAAACTCATCATAGAAACCAAGGACCACAGGGCGGCCAGCTTCCTCTTTCAGAGACTCAGTGTTGCGATCCAGAGGGGAAATGCCTGTAGCATTCTGTAGCATGTTGTTCTACTCCCTATTGTATTTTTTTCAATATATTTAGTCTTTAAATAAAGTCTACATAGAATATAGAATATAGGGGATGGTAGAAGACAATATTCAAAAAGCTCCGGGAAGAACCTTGAGTTTTCCCTGAAGCAAGTTTATTCTTTTCTCTGAGGATGAAGGTCTCCAGTCCAGTTCCAGAGGTGGTACCTGCCTATATATAACACGGTGATCAATGTAAACCTTTCTATGATTCCATGCTGTTTTCTGAATTCTAGGTTAGATGAATTTAATTTGGATTAGGTTGTTCGAGGATCAACGAGGTGATCGAGGATCAACGATGTGATCGAGGAAAAACGATGTGGTCAAGGAACAACGATGTGGTCGAGGAACAACGATGTGGTCGAGGATCAACCATGTGGTCGACGATCAACGATGTGGTAGGGCAACAACAAAGTTGTGGAGGAACAACGTTGAATAATGAAGGAATATCACTCTTGGTGTAAGAATATACTGAAGGAGTAAGAATATACTGAAGGAGTAAGAATGGGCTGACATTTAAGGCTCGTCAGTTCTGGTAGCAGTCACTTCATAATCCTTTGGATCTTTTCTAGTTTATTTACATGTTTTATTAAGCGTGGGCTCCATGCTGGCGCCGCATACTCTACCTTGGCTATGACTTACGCCGCATAAATGGGCATGAAATGTTCCTTGAGAAGTTTCCTAAAAGGAATTGGTTTTATAAATCTGTTGGTGGAAAAGCAGGGGCGCCACGAGTACACTGAGAGACAAAACCATAAGTGTTCGGGGCCCAAGACTGTTCAACTGCCTCCCAGCATACATTAGGGGATTACCAATAGACCCCTGGCTGTCTTCTAGAAGGCACTGAACAGGCACCTAAAGTCAGTACCTGACCAACCGGGCTGTGGTTCGTACGTCAGTTTGCGTGCGGCCGGCAGTAACAGCCTGGTTGATCAGACCCTGATCCACCATGAGGCCTGGTCTGAGACCGAGCCGCGTGGGCGTTGACCCCTGAAACCCTCTCCAGGTAAACTCCAGGTGGTCATGCAACGTTGAAATGCTCGGGGTGAGAATATCTTCACGTCATTTAAATAAAGAAGAGGGTGGGTTCTTCATCTATGGCATCCACGTACAGGTGACTCATCTTAGGGAAAGGGGTGAGAGGAAAGCATAATTCATGAAAGTACTTTATATTTCAGCTTGTTTTTATTTATTCCGCTGAAGTTTATATGAGCATCCAGTGATGCTCGATTTAAACCTTATTTCCATTCTTTTTTAGCACTGTACCTGAGATATGTATCCTCCCAGAGTTCATTATGTTTTCTCTCCCTCTCCCTATTGTCATTACAATACACTTACCATAAGTTATTGTCATTACAATACACTTACCATAAGTTATTGTCATTACAATACACTTACCATAAGTTATTGTCATTACAATACACTTACCATAAGTTATTGTCATTACAATACACTTACCATAAGTTATTGTCATTACAATACACTTACCATAGTTATGTCATTACAATCATTCACTCATAAGTTTTGTCATTCAATACACTTACCATAAGTTATTGTCTTACAATACACTTACCTAAGTTATGTCATTACAATCACTTCCATAAGTTATTGTTTCTACAACTTCCATAAGTTATTTTTCCCTCACAATACACTTACCATAGTTATTTTCTATTTCATACACTTATGTTCTCATAAGTGTAGTCCATTGACCACGATGCCGTCTCTTCCCTGTTCAGAGCATCCTGAAACCTCTCATTGTTCACTCACGTTATATTTCTCATTGTTCACTCAGGTTGTTTCTCACTGTTCCCTCACGTTATGTTTCTCACTGTTCCCTCACGTTATGTTTCTCACTGTTCCCTCACGTTATGTTTCTCACTGTTCCCTCACGTTATGTTTCTCACTGTTCCCTCACGTTATGTTTCTCACTGTTCCCTCACGTTATGTTTCTCACTGTTCCCTCACGTTATGTTTCTCACTGTTCCCTCACGTTATGTTTCTCACTGTTCCCTCACGTTATGTTTCACTGTTCCCTCACGTTATGTTTCTCACTGTTCCTCACGTTATGTTTCTCACTGTTCCCTCACGTTATGTTTCTCACGTTCCTCACGTTATGTTTCTCACTGTTCCCTCACGTTATGTTTCTCACTGTTCCCTCACGTTATGTTTCTCACTGTTCCCTCACGTTATGTTTCTCACTGTTCCTCACGTTATGTTTCTCACTGTTCCCTCACGTTATGTTTCTCACTGTTCCTCACGTTATGTTTCTCACTGTTCCTCACGTTATGTTTCTCACTGTTCACTCACGTTATGTTTCTCACTGTTCACTCACGTTATGTTTCTCACTGTTCACTCACGTTATGTTTCTCACTGTTCACTCACGTTATGTTTCTCACTGTTCACTCACGTTATGTTTCTCACTGTTCACTCACGTTATGTTTCTCACTGTTCACTCACGTTATGTTTCTCACTGTTCACTCACGTTATGTTTCTCACTGTTCACTCACGTTATGTTTCTCACTGTTCACTCACGTTATGTTTCTCACTGTTCACTCACGTTATGTTTCTCACTGTTCACTCACGTTATGTTTCTCACTGTTCACTCACGTTATGTTTCTCACTGTTCACTCACGTTATGTTTCTCACTGTTCACTCACGTTATGTTTCTCACTGTTTACTCACGTTATGTTTCTCACTGTTCACTCACGTTATGTTTCTCACTGTTCACTCACGTTATGTTTCTCACTGTTCACTCACGTTATGTTTCTCACTGTTCACTCACGTTATGTTTCTCACTGTTCACTCACGTTATGTTTCTCATTGTTAACTCACGTTATGTTTCTCACTGTTCACTCACGTTGTTTCTCATTAGCTTCACATCATCAGCAAACAGTGACATGTTCTATTCCGTCTGGCAGGTGGTCATTTATTTATATCATGAACCAGTCCATGCACTAATTATTAGGGAACTCCACTCGTCATATGAAGTTCCCTGGTGGAGTGTGCTTGATGGCTCTCTCAAATGCACTTTAGCTTCCCTGATATCATGCCTTCACACTTTTTCTTATGGGGGTTTGTGAAGCAACATGTTTTCTAGATACTAGCAGTTGACAGTACTAGCATGGGAGATGTTACCTTGGATATGTTGACTAGCAGGTGGAATGACTATATTATTAATCACAGGAGTTACTGCCCACTAGAGGTTCAGGTATTGAGGTCGTACACACTTGACAATTCTAAAACTACATGAAAAGTCTTTACTTCAGCTATCATATACAGAATAACTAGAGTCTTGAACCAGTGACCATAGTGTTGGAAAACAAAATTAATTCAGAAAGGGATTTTTGCGAAGACGATCCATGTAAGAATCAAGTGGGGAGCTGGGAAGGACTTTAACTAAAGTTTTAGTCCTCTCAAAGAGCACCTTGATTAACAATAACAATAGACAAGATTGTGACAGGTTCGTACGCCAGCTCTGCAAGTGGTTCTTAATCATGCCAAAACAACCTTGTTTTTTGGAGGAAGGGAAGGAGGAGGAAGACATGAATGTCGGAGAACAGGGAGAACCCCTTCTCCCCCTCCCACCTCCTTCACGCAGTCTCTATCACACCCTCCTCCTCACTTTCCATCCCTCCGCCCCACTAGCAATTTCGCCTGTGTGGCGGGCCAGAGCATGGAGGAGTCAGTGACCCCTCCCCACCACGCGCAGGTCAATCTCCTCCCCCTCCTCCACAACTCATTACTAACCCCTCCTGCAAAGCCCCGCCCAACACCGCAGGCACCACACCACCTTCCCAAGTAATAGTAACTCCAGCCCAGTTGGAATGAAACTTATAAAGCTCCTTTAGCTACTGAACTCACAGCGAAATGCTTCACGATATCCTCAACACAGTACTGAAGTCTCCCAGTTTAGGCTGACAAATTTCATTACCTCATGTATGAGACCCATCATGCACGATGAACTTTGGTGTCCCGTAGCTCGGTTGGTGGTACACTCACCTCACACACCTGTGTGTTAGTCGACTGGTGTGGGTCGCATCCTGGGACAAAATTAACCTAAGTTGTCCGAAATGCTCTGCATAACCAGGTGCTTTCTATATAGTATGTCATCGATGTTAGCTATGTCTGTATAAATTGTATCATGTACTTGCAAAAAATAAAGATTATTATTATTAGTTTTGACAATGCAACGTAGTTTTAGTTAGATGATGCTAACCTTCATCCGCACAGAGTGAGTCTCGTATACAATAAGGAAGCGACACACAAGCAAGGTATCTAAATTTATTAAAGCAAATACTTAAATACTGAATACAGGAATGGAAGCAACGAACACTGATTCCAACATTTTTCTTCGGTAGCCGCATGCTATTTTCTGCGCCATGTTGACGCCATTCCAGTTGATAGTGTGATTTTATTTCACGTGTTAAAATACAAGTATACTTGCACATGTATGATGTTTTAGATGAGGTTGATGACTCGTGTTTACATGTCTTAAAGATCCTGACTGGCACGTGTATTGTTCTTCACAGTTGTTGTAGGAAGCTTGGCATGACTGAGGATACTTGTAGAGTCCTGGCATGACTGAGGATACTTGTAGAGTCCTGGCATGACTGAGGATACTTGTAGAGTCCTGGCATGACTAAGGATACTTGTAGAGTCCTGGCATGACTGAGGATACTTGTAGAGTCCTGGCATGACTGAGGATACTTGTAGAGTCCTGGCATGACTGAGGATACTTGTAGAGTCCTGGCATGACTGAGGATACTTGTAGAGTCCTGGCATGACTGAGGATACTTGTAGAGTCCTGGCATGACTGAGGATACTTGTAGAGTCCTGGCATGACTGAGGATACTTGTAGAGTCCTGGCATGACTGAGGATACTTGTAGAGTCCTGGCATGACTGAGGATACTTGTAGAGTCCTGGCATGACTGAGGATACTTGTAGAGTCCTGGCATGACTGAGGATACTTGTAGAGTCCTGGCATGACTGAGGATACTTGTAGAGTCCTGGCATGACTGAGGATACTGTAGAGTCCTGGCATGACTGAGAGTAACGTGATGATCCTGGCATGACTGAGATACTTGTAGCAGTCCTGGCATGACTGAGATACTTGTAGAGTCCTGGCATGACTGAGGATACTTGTAGAGTCCTGGCATGACTGAGGATACTTGTAGAGTCCTGGCATGACTGAGGATACTGTATTATGTTTTGTAGTGAAATTGTGAGTTTTTTTTAAACGAGGTGATGATTACATTGTGAGGCACTACATACCTTCATGTACGCCTGTAATTACCTGCTCTCTCCTCGCTCTCGAACTGCTGAAGAGGATCTCAGATGGAGATTGAAATATACAGCATCTCAAATTTCTTTGTCATTTCTCCTATGGGTTTACTCAACACACACACACACACACACAGTAGCGACCAGTGAAGAGGCGGGGCCAAGAGCTATGAATCGACCACAATTAGGTGAGTACACAAACATACACGGAAAGGTTAGAATCAAGTCTTTCACTAGTTAGTTGTAATCCGAGGAAGCTAGTCTATTCTAACCAGGGAGCCAGAGGAAGGTAAAAATAGGATCCCAAAAGCCAGGATGAAGAGGCAGAGGAGCCGAGGAAGAATGGTCTGAGAAGGAAGCATGGATAGCAGGGCTGTCCATGATGGAAAAAAAGGCTTGGTGAATTTTGCCAAGTGATAGAGGTGTTTGCTGAGAGCAAGGAATGAGAGAGAGACAAGCTTCAGCTGCCAAAGTAAAGGTACAGAGCCTGGAGGAGGAACTGAAGGAGCTGAAGCAGGAAATGGAGCTAAGGAAGGAAATGGGTAATGAGAATGGAGTCATCAAAATTTATTTGTCAGCCTTTTTTATTGTCGTCCGCAAACTTGTTTATGTCGCTATTCCCTTATCTACATCGTTTATGTGTAATGTGAACACCAAAGGTCCTAATGACCCCCCTGGGGAACAACGTTTGTGACGCATAACTAATCTGAATTCTCGTAACTTATGTAAAGTTTCTTTTTTGCCTATCGGCCAATCACGGTAAGATTCAAGAGAGAATTTCCTCTCCTATTACGTGTGCCGCTACTTCCTTTATAGTCTCATGTGTGGAACTCTATCAAAGGCCTTACTGAATTCCATATACACAATATAGTGTTAATCATGATTTACTGCCGCAAATACCTTAGTGAAAAAAGTAAATTCGTAAAACAAAAACGAAAACTGTGCTGCAATTCACCGATCAATTTGTATCTCTCAAGGTTTCTTCCAATTGCTTCTGCAGTTATTAACTTCATCAATTTTCCCACAAAGAGACATCCGTTCTTCTCTGCCATGTTCTTCTAACGCCACGTTGCAGCAGCCGCAACCCCCAGGTGGCGGTAGCAGGTGGCACCAGCTCAAGGAAAGCAGCAGCAGGTGTCACCAGCTCAAGGAAAGCAGCAGCAGCAGCAACAACAGTAGGCGCCACCATCTCAAGGAAAGCAGCAGCAGGTGTCACCAGCTTAAGGAAAATAGCAGCAGGTGACACCAGCTTGAAGATAGCAGCAGCTACAACAGCAGGAAACACTCAGCTCAAGGAAAGCAGCAACAACAGCAGCGGGGACACCAGCTCAAGGAAAGCAACAACAGCAGCAGCAACAACAACAACAGCAGCAGCAGCAGCAGCGGGTGCCACAAACAACAAGTAGAAAGGGAGATAATAAAGCAACGAAAGAGTTAGTTATCCGGAAGCTGCGGCCGCCTCTCTCAGGTCACGACTTCCGCCGCCGCCACCTCTACCACCCACTGCCTCTTGCTGCCTCCTGCTGTTGATGCTGCCTCCTGCTGTTGATGCTGCCTCCTGCTGCTGTTTCCTTCTGCTGATGCTGCCTCTTACTGCCTCCTGCTGCTGATGCTGTCTCCTGCTACTGATGCTGCCTCCTGATGATGCTGCCTCCTGATGATGCTGTCTCCTGCTGCCTACTGCTGATGCTGCCTTCCACTGCTGATGCTGCCTACAGATGTTGATGCTGCCTCCTGCTGATACTGCCTGCTGCCGATGCTGCCTAATGCTGCTGATCCTGCAGATGATGCTGCCACCTGCTACTGGTGCTGCCACCTGCTACTGGTGCTGCCACCTGCTACTGGTGCTGCCACCTGCTACTGGTGCTGCCTTTCCTTGCTATACAGCACCCATCTACACACTAGCGTGCAGAACCCTCCCACTCGTGCACTTGTGTGCAGCACTCTCCCACACACACTGTAGCGTTTACCTGGAGAGGGTTTCGGGGGTCAACGCCCCCTCGGCTCGGTCTGAGACCAGGCCTCATGGTGGATCAGGGTCTAATCAACCAGGCTGTTACTGCTGGCCGCAAGCAAACTGACGTACGAAACATAGCCCGGTTGGTCAAGTACTGACTTTAGATGCCTGCCCAGTGCCTTCTTAAAGACAGCCATATATATGCTGGGAGGCAGTTGACCAGTCTTGGGCCCCGGACACTTACTGTGTTCTCTCAATGTACTCGGGGGGAATGTTGCATCTCCTGCCGAGTCTTTTACTTTCATAGGGAGTGATTTTCGTGTGCGTGTAGCATTCTCCCACACACTGTAGCGTGTAGCACTCTCTCACATACACTGTAACGTGTAGCACTCTCCCACACACTGTAGCGTGTAGCACTCTCCCACAAACACTGTAGCGTGTAGCACTCTCCCACACACTGTAGCGTGTAGCACTCTCCCACAAACACTGTAGCGTGTAGCACTCTCCCACAAACACTGTAGCGTGTAGCACTCTTCCCCCACACACACACACCAGGCACATCTCCTGAGGCGCACATCAACCAAATAACTGCTGCAGCATACGAGCGCCTAGCAAACCTAAGAACAGCATTTCGACATCTTAATAAGGAATCGTTCAGAACCCTGTACACTGTGTACGTTAGGCCCATAATGGAGTATGCAGCACCAGTTTGGAACCCACACCTAGCCAAGAACGTAAAGAAGCTAGATAAAGTGCAAAGGTTTGCAACAAGACTAGTCCCGGAGCTTAAGGAGTATGTCCTACGAGGTTAAGGGAAATCGACCTGACGACACTGGAGGACAGGAGAGATAGGGGGGACATGATAACGACATATAAAATACTGAGAGGAATTGACAAGGTGGACAGAGACAGAATGTTCCAGAGATGGGACACAGCAACAAGGGGTCACAGTTGGAAGTTGAAGATTCAGATGAATCACAGGGATGTTAGGAAGTATTTCTTCAGTCACAGAGTGGTCAGGAAGTGGAATAGTCTGGGAAGTGATGTAGTGGAGGCAGGACCCATTCATAACTTCAAGAAGAGGTATGATAAAGCTCATGGCGCAGGGAGTGACCCAGTAGCGGCCAGTGAAGAGGCGGGGCCAGGAGCTATGACTCGACCATTGCAACCACAAATAGGTGAGTACACACACACACCACAAAACAGAAGGAGGCCAAGGCAAGAATATGATGAGAGTAACGGAGCTATGGTTGACACACTGTCTGAAGTGGCCAGAAGGGCTCATGCGAGCAGGACAAAGCTGTTGATTGTGGGTGACTTCAATCATAAGGAAATTGACTGGGAGAACCTGGAGCCACATGGGGGCCCAGAAACGTGGAAGGCTAAGATGATGGAGGTGGTACTGGAAAACCTCATGTACCAACACATATGGTACACTACCAGAGAGAGAGGAGAGGATGAACCAGCAAGACTGGACTTAGTATTCACCTTAGGTAGTGCAGATATTGAGGACATCACATATGAAAGACCCCTCGGGGCCAGCGACCACTTGGTTCTGAGCTTCGAATACACAGTAGAGATACAAGTGGAGAGGGAAGCAGGAAGGGCAGGAAGAATGAAGCCAAACTACAAGAGAGGGGACTACACAGGCATGAAGAATTTCCTGCACAAGGTTCAGTGGGACAGAGCACTGGTAGAGAAGTCAGTAAATGAGATGATGGAATATGTGACAACAATATGCAAGGAAGCTAAGGAGAGGGTTGTACCCAAGGGTAACAGAAATAACGAGAAAGCCAGGATGACATAGCAGCGAAAGCCAAATCTGACCCGAAGCTGTTGTACAGCCACATCAGGAGGAAAACAACAGTCAAGGATAAGGTAATCAGGCTGAGGAAGGAAGGAAGTAAGATCACAAGAAATGACCGCGAAGTACGTGAGGAGCTCAACATGAGATTCAAAGAAGTGATCACAGAGGAGACAGAAGGGCCTCCAGAAAGATGGAGAGGTGGGGTACACCATCAAGTGTTGGACACAATACATACAACCGAGGAAGAAGTGAAGAGGCTTCTAAGCCAGCTAGATACCTCAAAGGCGATGGGGCCGGATAACATCTCTCCATGGGTTCTGAGAGAGGGAGCAGAGGTGCTATGTGTACTACTAACAACAATCTTCAACATATCTATCGAAAAGTGACTACCTGAGGTATGGAAGACAGCAAATGTAGTCCCAATTTTTAAAAAAAGACAGACACGAAGCATTAAACTACAGACCAGTGTCACTGACGTGTATAGTATGCAAGGTCATGGAGAAGATTATCAGAAGAGTGGTGGAACGAATGAGCTTATCAACGACAACCAGCACAGTTTCAGGGACGGGAAATCCTGCGTCACAACCTACAGGGTGACAGCAGTATGACAAGAGAGTTGGGTAGACTGCGTTTTCTGGACTGTAAGAGGGCGCTTGACACAGTTCCACACAAGATATTAGTGGAAAAGCTAGACGACCAGGAAGGGATAACAGGTATGGCACTGAAATGAATTTGGGAATACCTGTCGGGAAGATAACAGCGAGTCATGGTACGTGACGAGATGTCAGAGTGGGCGCCAATGACGAGCGGGGTTCCACAGGGGTCAGTCCTAGGACCGTGCTGTTTCTGATATATGTGAACGACATGACAGAAGGAATAGACTCAGAAGTGTCCCTGTTTGCAGATGTGAAGTTGATGAGAAGAATTCAATTGGACGAGGACCAGGAAGAACTACAAAGGGATCTGGACAGGCTGCAGGCCTGGTCCAGAAACTGGCTCTTAGAGTTCAACCCCACCAAGTGCAAAGTCATGAAGATTTGGGAAGGGCAAAGAAGACCGCAGACGGAGTACAGTCTGCATGAGATACAGTGGGAAAGAGAACTGGAGAGAAAAACAGTAAGTGAAATGATGGAATATGTGACCACAAAATGCAAGGAGGCAGAGAAGAGGTTCGTACCCAAGGGCGAAAGAAACAATGGGAAGATCAAAACGAGCCCTTGATTCACCCAAAGTTGCAGAGAGGCCAAAACTAAGTGTATTAGAGAATGGAAAAAGTACAGACGACAAAGGACCCAGGAAACGAAAGAGATTAGTCGAAGAGCTACAAAGGAATATGCCTATATAAGGAGGGAGGCCCAGCGGCAATATGAGATTGACATAGCATAGAAAGCCAAATCTTAACAAAAGCTGTTATACAGCGACATCAGGAAGAAAACAACAGTCAAAGACCAGGTAATCAGGCTGAGGAAGGAAGGCTGGGACATCACAAGAAACGACCATGAAGTATGCGAAGAGCTCAACACGAGATTTAAGAATTTTCAGTAGAGACAGAAAGGACTCTAGGAAACCGGAATGGTAGGGTACACCAACAAGTGCTGGACACAATACACACAACCGAGAAGGTGAAGAGGCTGCTAAGTGAACAAGATACCTCAAAGGCAGTGGGATTGGACATCTCTCCATGGGTCCTGAGAGAGGGAGCAGAGGCACTGTGTGCCACTAAAAACAATCTTCAACATATCTATCGAAACAGGGCAACTACCTGAGGTAAGGCAGACAGCAAATGTAGTCCCAATTTTTAAGAAAGGAGACATACAGGAAGTATTAAACTACAGACGAGTGTCACTGACATGTATAGTATACAACGTCATGGAGAAGTTTATCAGAAGAGTGGTGGAACACCTAGTATGGTTTCAGGGAAGGGAAATCCTGTGTAACAAATCTACTGGAATTTTGCTACAAGATGACAGAAGTAAGAGAGGAGAGAGAGGGGTGGATAAACTGCATTTTCTTGGACTGTAAGAAGGCGTTGAACACAGTTCCCCACAGGAGATTAGTGCAAAAGCTAGAGGAGCAGGCAGGAATAACAGGAAAGGCAACGAGTGATGGTACGCGACGAGGTGTCAGAGGAGATGCCTGTGACGAGCGGGGATCCACAAGGGCAGGTGATGTTTCTGGTATATGTGAATGGCATGACGGAAGGGATAGATTCAGAGGTGTCCCTGTTTGCAGACGATGTGAAATTAATCCAGATGAGGATCAGGACAGGCTGAAAGCTGGTCCAACAACTGGCTCCTGGAGTTTAACCCCACCAAGTGCAAAGTCATGAAGAACGGGGAAGGTCAAAGAAGACCGCAGACAGAGTACAAGCTAGGAGGTCAAAGACTGCAAACCTCAATCAAGGAGAAGGATCTTTGGGTGAGTATAATACCAAACATCTCCCAAAGTGCACATCAACCAAATAACTGCTGCAGCATATGGGCAGCTGGCAAACTTAAGAATAGAGTTTGATAACCTGATTAAGGAATCATTCGCGACACTGTACACCTTGTACGTCAGGCCCATATTAGAGCATGCAGCATCAGTATGGAACCCACACCTAGTCAAACTCGTCAAGAAATTAGAGAAAGTGCAAAGGTTTGCGACAAGACAGGTGCCGGAGCTAAGGGGTATATCCTACGAGGAGAGGTTAAGGGAAATTAACCTGATGACACTGGAGGACAGGAGGGATAGGGAGGACATGATAACGACATAAAATACCAGAGAAATTGACAAGGTGGATAGGGACAGGATGTTTCTGAGATGGGACACAGCAACAAGAGATCAATTTTGGAAGTTGAAAACTCA
This sequence comes from Cherax destructor, assembly GCA_009830355.1. Lineage (NCBI taxonomy): Eukaryota > Metazoa > Arthropoda > Malacostraca > Decapoda > Parastacidae > Cherax > Cherax destructor. The sequence goes on from WNWK01003740.1 coordinate 101,232, forward strand.
GATGAGTCACCAGGACGTTAGGAAGTATTTCTTCAGCCATAGAGTTGTTAGGAAGTGGAACAATCTGGAGAGTGATGTAGTGGAGGCAGGATCTATATATATCTTTAAGAAGAGGTACGATAAAGCTAATGGCCAGACTCGTGGAACTCTGTGTTCATTAAGAACTGCAAGAAACCCCTTTCGCGTGCCCTAAGTATGCTATGGAGAAGAAGCTTAGAAACAGGTGAAATTCCACAGTCACTAAAAACAACGGATATACACAGCCCCACCCCATAAAGATGGCAGCAAAGCAGTAGCTAAGAACTATAGACCAATAGCTTTAACGTCCCACATCATAACAATCTTTGAAAGAGTGCTATGAAGCATGATTGCAAACCACTTGGATTCCCAAAAATTACACCATCCAGGGCAACATGGTTTCAGAGCAGGTCACTCCTGCCTCTCGCAACTACTGATCACTATGATATGGTCTTGGATGCACTGTAAGGAAAACAGAATGCAGATGTAATATACACAGACTTTGTAAAAGCCTTTGACAAGTGCGATCATGATGTAATAGCACACAAAATACGTGCTAAAGGAATAACTGGCAAAGTGGGGAGATGGATCTTCAACTTTCTAACCAATCGAACACAAAGAGTAGTGGTCAACAGAGTTAACGGAAGCTCTGTTCCACAAGGTACAGTACTCGCCCCCATCCTGTTCCTAATCCTCATATCAGACATAGACAGAGATGTAATTCACAGCACCGTGTCATCATTTGCAGACGATACTAGGATCTGCATGAGACTGTCATCTACTGAAGACACTGTTAATCTCCAAGAAGATATAAACAAAGTTTTCCAATGGGCAACGGAAAACAATATGATGTTCAATGAAGACAAATTCCAACTACTCCGTTATGGAAAACTGGAAGAGATAATAACGAGCAGATAATAACTAGAACTGAGTATACTACAAACTCTGATCATACAATAGAGCGGAAAAATAATGTGAGGAACCTGGGAGTGGTAATGTCTGAGGATCTCACTTTCAAGGATCACAACAGTGCCACTATCACAACTGCAAAGAAAATGAGAGGATGGATAATGAGAACATTCAAAAACAAGAAATGCCAAGCCAATGATGATCCTTTTCAAATCACTTTTACTCTCTAGGCTGGAATACTGCTGTACATTAACATCTCCGTTCAAAGCAGGTGAAATTGCAGATCTAGAGAGTGTACAGAAAACCTTTACTGCACATACAAGTTGTATCAAACACCTCAACTACTAGAAGCGCTTGGAAGCACTTGACTTGTACTCGTTGGAACGCAGGCGAGAGAGATATATCATAATCTACACTTGGAAAATCCTAGAAGGAATGGTCCCGAATATGCACACAGAAATCACTCCCTACGAAAGTAAAAGACTTGTCAGGCGATGCAAAACACCTCCAAAGAAAAGTAGGGGCGCCATTGGTACACTAAGAGAAAACACCATAAGTGTCCGGGGCCCAAGACTGTTCAGCCTCCCACCATGCATAAGGGGAATTACCAATAGGCCCCTGGCTGTTCTCAAGAGGGAGCTAGACAGATACGGATTGTGGTTCGTACGTTGGACCACATGAGGCCAGCAGTCACAGCCTGGTTGATCAGGCCCTGATCCACCGGGAGGCCTGGTCGTGGGCCGGGCCGTGGGGGGCGCTGATCCCCGGAATACCCTCCAGGTAGACCTAGTAGCGACCAGCGAAGAGGTAGGACCAAGAGTATAAATAGGCGAGTACTCACACTGTAGCACCCTCCACCCATACTCACACTGTAGCACCCTCCACGCATACTCACACTGTAGCACCCTCCACACATACTCACACTGTAGCACCCTCCACACATACTCACACTGTAGCACCCTCCACACATACTCACACTGTAGCACCCTCCACACATACTCACACTGTAGCACCCTCCACGCATACTCACACTGTAGCACCCTCCACACATACTCACACTGTAGCACCCTCCACCCATACTCACACTGTAGCACCCTCCACGCATACTCACACTGTAGCACCCTCCACGCATACTCACACTGTAGCACCCTCCACCCATACTCACACTGTAGCACCCTCCACGCATACTCACACTGTAGCACCCTCCACCATACTCACACTGTAGCCCCTCCACCATACTCACACTGTAGCACCCTCCACGCATACTCACACTGTAGCACCCTCCACACATACACTGTAGCACCCTCCACACATACTCACACTGTAGCACCCTCCACACATACTCACACTGTAGCACCCTCCACCATACTCACACTGTAGCACCCTCCACATACTCACACTGTAGCACCCTCCACACATACTCACACTGTAGCACCCTCCACACATACTCACACTGTAGCACCCTCCACACATACTCACACTGTAGCACCCTCCACGCATACTCACACTGTAGCACCCTCCACGCATACTCACACTGTAGCACCCTCCACGCACTCACACTGTAGCACCCTCCACACATACTCACACTGTAGCACCCTCCACACATACTCACACTGTAGCACCCTCCACGCATACTCACACTGTAGCACCCTCCACGCACTCACACTGTAGCACCCTCCACGCATACTCACACTGTAGCACCCTCCACCATACTCACACTGTAGCACCCTCCACGCACTCACACTGTAGCACCCTCCACGCATACTCACACTGTAGCACCCTCCACGCACTCACACTGTAGCACCCTCCACCACTCACACTGTAGCACCCTCCACGCACTCACACTGTAGCACCCTCCACGCATACTCACACTGTAGCACCCTCCACACATACTCACACTGTAGCACCCTCCACACATACTCACACTGTAGCACCCTCCACGCATACTCACACTGTAGCACCCTCCACGCATACTCACACTGTAGCACCCTCCACGCATACTCACACTAGCACCTCCACCATACTCACACAGCACCCTCCACCATACTCACACGACCCTCCACCCATACTCACCTAGCACCCTCACATACTCACCTGGCACCCTCCCATACTCACACTGTAGCACCCTCCACCATACTCACCAGCACCCTCCACCATACCACTGTGGCACCCTCCACACATCTACCTGTGGCCCCTCCACCATCTACACGTAGCACCCTCCACGCATTCACACTGTAGCACCCTCCACGCACTCACCTGTGGCACCCTCCACACATACTCACTGTAGCACCCTCCACCACTCACACTGTAGCACCTCCACGCATACTCACCTGGACCCCTCCCCACCACACTGTGCACCCTCCACGCACTCACCTGTGCACCCTCCACATACTCACACTGGCACCCCCGACTCACACTGTAGCACCCCCACGCATACTCACCCTAGCACCCACGCATACTACACTGTGCACCTCCACCACTCACACTGTGCACCCTCCACGCACTCACCTGTAGCACCCTCCGCATACTCACACTGTAGCACCCCCCACATATCCCTGTGCACCCTCCACATACTCACACTGTAGCACCCTCCACACACTCACACGGGCACCCTCCACACTCACCGAGCACCTCCCCATACTCACACTGTAACCCTCCACGCATCTCACACTGTGCACCTCCACCCATCCACACTCAGCCCTCCCGCACTCACCTGTAGCACCCTCCACCATCTCACTGACCTCCACACATACTCACACTGTAGCACCCTCACCATCTCACTGTAGCACCCTCCACATATCACACTGTGCACCCTCACACCACACTGTAGCACCTCCACCATACTCACCTGTGCACCTCCACATACTACACTAGCACCCTCCACCATATTCCACGTGCACCCTCCACCATACCACTGTAGCACCCTCCACCACTCACACTGTAGCACCCTCCACCATACTCACCTGTAGCACCCTCACCACTCACACTGTAGCACCCTCCACACCTCACTGTAGCACCCTCCACCCATACACTGTGCACCCTCCACACATACTCACACTGTAGCACCCTCCACACATACTCACACTGTAGCACCCTCCACCATACTCACACTGTAGCACCCTCCACCATACTCACACTGTAGCACCCTCCACCATACTCACACTGTAGCACCTCCACCATACTCACACTAGCACCCATCGCACTCACACTGTAGCACCCTCCACACCATACTCACACTGTAGCACCTCCACCATACTCACACTGTAGCACCCTCCACGCATACTCACACTGTAGCACCCTCCACGCATACTCACACTGTAGCACCCTCCACACTACACTCACCCTCACCCATACTGTAGCACCCTCCACACATACTCACACTGTGGCACCCTCCCCCCATACTCACACTGTAGCACCCTCCACCCATACTCACACTGTAGCACCCTCCACCATACTCACACTGTGCACCCCACACTACACTACCATCACGCATACTCACACTGTAGCACCCTCCACGCATACTCACACTGTAGCACCCTCCACGCATACTCACACTGTAGCACCCTCCACCCATACTCACACTGTAGCACCCTCCACCCATACTCACACTGTAGCACCCTCCACCCATACTCACACTGTAGCACCCTCCACGCATACTCACACTGTAGCACCCTCCACAGCATACTCACACTGTAGCACCTCCACGCATACTCACTGTAGCACCCTCCACCATACTCACACTGTAGCACCCTCCACACATACTCACCTGTAGCACCTCCACACATACTCACACTGTAGCACCCCCCACCCATACTCACACTGTAGCACCCTCCCACATACTCACCTGTACACCTCCACCCATACTCACACTGTAGCACCCTCCACACATACCACACTGTAGCACCCTCCACCATACTCACACTGTAGCACCCTCCACACATACTCACACTGTAGCACCCTCCACGCATACTCACACTGTAGCACCCTCCACACATACCCACTGTAGCACCCTCCCACCATACTACACTGTGCACCTCACACATACTCACACTGTAGCACCCTCCACACATACTCACCTGGCACCCTCCACATACTCACACTGTAGCACCCTCCACACATACTCACACTGTAGCACCCTCCCACATACTCACACTGTTGCACCCTCCACCATACTCACACTGTGCACCCTCCACACATACTCACACTGTGCACCCTCCACACATACTCACACTGTAGCACCCTCCACCATCTCACACTGTAGCCTCCACCCATACTCACACTGTAGCACCCTCCACATTCACACGCACCTCCACCCATACTACACTGTAGCAACCCTCCACACATACTCACACTGTAGAACTCTCCCAGTACTCACACTGTAGCACCCTCCACCCATCTCACACTGTAGCACCCTCCACACATACTCACCCTGTGGCACCCTCCACACATACTCACACTGTAGCACCCTCCACCCATACTCACATGTAGCACCCTCCACCACATACTCACACTGTAGACCCTCCACATACTCCACTGTAGCACCCTCACGCATACTCCACTGTAGCAAATCACATACTCACACTGTAGCCCTCCACGCATACTCACATTGGCACCCTCCACACATACTCACTGTAGCACCCTCCACACATACTCACACTGTAGCACCCTCCACCCATACTCACACTGTAGCACCCTCCACGCATACTCACACTGTAGCACCCTCCACGCACTCACACTGTAGCACCCTCCACGCAGCTTATACACCAACTATTACATTCTATATATACAATTTTTAAACACATACGTAAGTAAATCATTTCTGAAAATTATGATTTAAGGTATTTCAGTAGATAACTGAATAGTTTACCTTGAATTCAGTGTTATCATAGTGGCTTATAGATCTACTCAGACTTCTAAATGCATTCCTATAAAATTCACTTTCCTTTACTTCTCTCCTGATATTATATTTTAATAAAAGACACAGACATACCAAAGTTATATTCTACATTTTTCTTCACTGTACTTTCTTTGACTAACTTGTCAATTTTATCATAAAGGAGTAATTCAGTGCGTGATGGAATCCTAAAAAAAATAACATTATTTTTTTCCAGATTTCTGAATATTTATACCTGACTTCTTTAATGAGCATATTATTAGAGCCATTATGTGAGTCAGTAATAATCAGAGAGTTAACTCATTGCCATATGTTAGCTCTAGCGTCATTATGATGGCCAACCATTCATTCTTAGTTTGCAGTGTAGACGCCCACTTGTTGTCTTATACCTAACTCAACAATGTTGGTATCGTTCTTAACTAGGGAGGTGGCAACAAGGGCAGATACAGCCCTGCCAGTACTGTAGCTCAGACCATCACAGTATATAACTTCTGATAAGTTATTACTAATTAAGCTAAAAATCTCTTCGTTAGCAGTTGCATTTGCAATTCAGAGCAATAAACTATATACTGTACAGATGACTGATGCTAATTTCCAACCAGTGCTACTACCACCACAACCACAATTACTACCATCACAACCACTATTACTACCACAACCACTATTACTACCACAACCACTATTACTACCACAACCACAATTACTACCACCACCAAAACAACCACTATTACTACCACTACTGGAGCGTTGACACCCGAAACACCCTCCAGCATCACAACCACTACTACTACTACCACAACCACCACTAATACCACCACAACCACTACTACCACCACCACGACAAACACTACTACTACAACAACCACCCACCACCACTACTACTACTACTAACACCCACCACTACTACTACCACCCACCACTACTACCTTACCTTTGATATACCTTTGAAGAGTTTGAAGTTTCACTACTCTCGGAGCCCGGTCATGGGCCAGGCTCGTCTGGTGCTTGCCTCGTCAACCAAGCTGTTGCTGCTGGAGGCTCGCTGCCCACATATCCATCACAGCCTTGTTGATCTGGCACCTGGTGAAGACACTTGTCCAGTTTCCTCTTGAAGGCTTCTACACTTGTTCCAGCCGTGTTTCTGATATCTTCTTATAAGATGTTGAATAGTCTGGGACCCCGGATGTTGATACAGTGCTCCCTTATTGTCCCTACTGCACCCCTGCTCCTCACTGGTACAACTCCTCACTAGTACAACTACTGCTACTACCACCTCCACCACCACACCATGACTACTAACCACTACCACACAAACTATACACTGCTACCACCACCACTATCAATACCTTCACTCTAACACCACCAGCCAACTACCATACCACCACCAACAGTCTGAAAACCAGCATCACCACCACTACCCCACCACACCAACACAAGTATTTACCCAGCGTCTGGGCCACCACTACACGTCACCACCATCCACTAAGCACCTTCTCCACGCTCGCTAAAAGGCGAAAACAAATTTACAGCCAAATTAGAAGTCAGCTTGGCCCGTTCCTCTGGACAAGCTTGGCCCGTTCCTCTGGTCAAGCTTAGCCCATTTCCCTAGCCAGACCCTTGTCTCATAATACCAGCATTCAGAGCCTCGTTCGTATAGGTGGCGGGTGACAGGGACGCAAACATTACCCAACAAATTAAATCCACTAGCCACGCCAGTCGGATTCATCAGCATGTGGGTCACGAACGCTCACATGTCACTAGAGCTTCAGAAACGTCGAGGTGGGGTTCCACTCACAGCCGTCGACACAAGATGTAGACAAGGAAATAAGGGGGGGGATATACAGAGGAGGTAAAATGTTTAGAAATGCATATAAAGGAATACTGAAAGTAGGTATTTGGGAATAACAAAGCACGAGGCAGGTGCAGCTAGCAAAGGATCTCACAACTATTAAAAATGATCGGTTGGTTAATGTGATTTAGCCCATCGACTATACTAGGGTCATTAAGCCTAGTATAGGCTGAATTACTTGACTGCTACATCCTAAGCTTTATTCAACTCATTACAACACTTATCTTAAATAGTATAAAAACAATTGTAGTATAAATTGAAAGAAGAAACATCGTAAAATAATATAATCTATCATATACTGTGGATTTTATAACACAATTAATACAACTCTTACATAAAATGTGTGCAGCTGTCTGTCGAGGTCCAGTGTTGCCCTGATCAAAACATCGGAAAAATAAAAGTCAGCAATGCGCATTAACTGCCATAGTTCCTAAGGATAAGTACAAAATATTATTTTGTAATATCACATTCTCTCCTCGTGGAAAATGATAGTAATAGTACTAATACAATGCAGTACAGTGAATACAGTGCTTTCATCATGTTAGGAGTTCGTTTCAATATACGAGCTCAGTCCCAGCCATAGCAATCAGGAGGCTTCCATACACCATTATTACTAACTAATGTTAGTAATAATGGTAGAATTACCCACAAATTGTTAGGTAAAAAGACACAGATGCAACTAATGTGATATTTTATTGTGGTAACGTTTCGCTCTCCAGGAGCTTTGTCAACAGTATAATGTCACAGTTGCAACCGTTCTTTTACCTAAAAGGTCTTTTGTTACAGGGGAAGGTGTAACAACTTCACTGGGTATTTCACAAGGCAAATCATAATCCTGAATACTGTGTATATCAGGAGAATCTATCATCCTTAGCCCATTGTCATGGACTAGAGAAAGCTGATTCTTACTAGCAGGCTCCACATTTTACATGGGTACTCATCAACGACTGTGAGCATATAAAGATTACAGGTTGCTGACGGTAGAGAGTGCTTCAAGTCACTGCTGAGCAGTTCCGTAGGTTGAGTAGCTGTGATGAGCGGAAGGTCTAGTGGGCAATAGAACTGAGGATTCAGTTCTGTGCAAACTTTGCAAGATACACACGATTTTTATGTGTGTTCTGTTCAGAATGGGAGTGTTTGATCTCACAAAGTGTAGAAGCCGAGGCCCTCTAGGATGGCAGATGCACAGTATTTCAGTGAGAGTAGATGTAGAAAAGGTCAAACAACAAATGGCTCTTGTCAGTGTATCAGGGGCTACATTTCAACTTCCATTCTTGTAGTTTATTATTATTTAGTTTTGTCAGCTTTCTGTTGTCCAAGCTACGGAACGTTGGTCAGTGATCAGCATGAAATTAAGCCTGGCTAGGAAATGGCTCCACTTACTGCTTCGGTAATGCCAGGAACGTCCTTTTCTAGAGTCAGGTAGTGTAGCTCACTACCCTGCAAAGTCCTAGACATGAATACAACCCGATGGAAACCTTGATTCAAAACTGCTGAAATGACTACTTCAGAGGCATTGCACTCTTCAACAAAGGGCAAGTCCTCATCGATACAATGTAGAATGACATCAATGAGTCGCTTCTTATGGTCAAATGCTGCTAAGGTTGCTTCACCCAGTGGGAATGTTTTATTATTTACTGATCTATTTGATTATAATAATAATATTATTTACTGAAAGCTGAATTTTATTTGAGAAGTTGGGGATCCATTTGGGATGACAGGCAAACAGTTTCTGCACTCTCGGCAGATCTTAACTTTGTAGTTGTTGAAGAGGACACAGCGTCTCAGGGTCAGCCTTTATGATAGCAGTCCCTGCACAGTTGCCAGGATATTACTTGAGGGTACAGATAATATGGATTTAGATTCATTAATTATCAAATTCCTATGCTCAATAACTTCTAAAAATGATCGGAGATGTTTATTATGTTCAGCTTGCGTACGTCCGGCACTTGTGATGTTATCTAAGTATGGGAAAGTAGTCTTGAGATTTTCTTTTTTAACAGGTTTGTATATAAAACTTTGAAAGGCAGCAACTCCATTTGTGACGCGAAATGGTATCCTACAAAATTAATATAATTTCCTATCAGCTTCAAAAGAGGTGTACTTCCTGTCAGGTTCCTTAATTGGAACTTGGTGACAAACTTTTTAAGTCGAATGCAGAAAAGACACTATTTTGCAACGTTATTGATCACGTCATCTGTCCTTGGTAATGGACAAGCATCCAGTTCTATATATGGTTTAATGGTGTGAGAGTAATCAGTAAAGTCTCTTATGTCTGTTAAGAGGATCCTTCACCACAACAACCTGAGTATGCCGTGGAGATGAGTTGCTTCAGTGATGCCTTCTGACAGCAAGTGAGATGTCTGTTCCTCACTGAAGAAGCGGTCATCCTTATCGAAGCACCATGATCTGATGTGATGAAGTTTCATCGTTGGGTTAAGTTTATAAAAAGTGATGACTCGTCAGACAAAACCGGTACCAAGAATTGTGAGCTCTGGCTTATGTCACCAATACTTGAATGTTAATTTTTTGTGTTTTTTTGGAAATCTTGGCCCAAAAGCAAAACACGAGAGATCTTTTATAATTCCAAGGCTAATATATGAATAAGTTTGGTTACTGAGCTCTAAGGTTACATTAGAAATCTTACTATCAGATTTAATCTTCTAGCAACACTTTCATTTATGAAATTATCAGAGTTCAGGAATCAACCAGCGCATCCAATTTGTGGCAATGTACTGCCCCTTCAGTAGCAGCGTGTGAAGGAGAGTGAGGAAATGAAAGGTGTAATTGCAAGAACAGTAGGAGTATATAATGTAGTCGTAGTACTTACTCGTGACCTTCACCAACAGGCCTTACCTACATGTCCTTTTTTATTGCAAGTATCATCACGTACTGGAAACTTGTTTCTGACGTGAAATGGTCCACCACAGAACTAACATTTCATTTTTACAGTACAGGCAGAAGGTGCTGTATGGGTCTCTGGAGGCACTTTGTCTGAGGCTGCTCAAACACCTAATGCAGTAGTGTGCATGATTGCAGATGAATAAACATCAGCATTTCGCTGTGTTAGGTCCTGTTTACGCTCTGTAAGTAAAGTATGTTATTCTCCAAAAGTCGCTGAAGGTTCAGTGGAGAGGCCGTACCACTGATGACCGCACCTCGGATTAATACTTCACGATAATGTTCCACTGTAAGTGCTCTCAAGTTACTGTCTTTGCTTTACATAATTCTATAAGAAAGTCGTCAAGGGTCTCACCAGACTGCTACACCCATGGAGCCAAAAAGTGGGAGTCTTCAAGCCCATACTCTGTAGCCTAGATATTGCTTATAGGTTATATAGTCCACAATAAATTCATATATATATTATGCGATACACTATTCACTAGGGTTCTGAAATGATCCTTGGCTGATGAGGGCGAGCTAGGATCTATATCCAGACGTGGCGGACTCAGTAGCTTCTCCATGATGAAGTTATCTTGACTCAGAAAAATTGTGGTTACTAAAAGACCTGGCTGCTACTCCCTAAGCTTAATTTGATTCATTACACAGCTGTGACCGACGCAGTTCATGCTACCTTGATCAAAATATCAGAAAGTTGAAAATGGTATAAAATTTAATACTCCAGTCTCATACTTCAGCTTCATATTGTTCCAGATCCTGAAGCTAAACTTCTCCAGGCTGAGGGACTGACCTCCTCAAACTATTTCTCCAAGATTGATGGACTGAATACATCATCTTCACCTCGTTACTTTTGCTGCCTACAATCCGTTCTCTGTATTTGACTGAAGAAGCCTACCGTATAGGCGAAACGTTTCGACAATAAAGATACACAACTGGTGCACATGTCTTACTCATCAAAACACCAGAAAAATAAAAGTACGCAATGCGTACGAACGACAGTAATCCCTAAGGTTAAGTACAAAATTATATTTTGCAATATCACAATCCCTCAAACAGAGATTAAGGTAAACAAACTCTCAGCACACACACATACTGAAACAAATACACATCTCACTGTTTTAGAAAACACACGTGAGGAGACAATAGGACATGTTAGAAAACGTTTCGGTCCTGGGAACTTGATCAAGGTTCCAGGACCGAAACGTTTTCTAATATATATGTCCTAGTGTTTGCTCACGTGTCTTTCAAAATCAATTTATCAGAATCTATTACCAAGGTTTTTATCATATGACGTCTCGGTATATACTGTGAGAATAAAAACTCTCGAAATGAATATGAAAAAAAAACACGATCGAAAAACATAAATTGGATATAGTTATGTTGGAATGACGAGACAAAACACAGAGAAAAACAGATTTTATTACCGTAAGAAAGTACAAATAAAACTTACAATAATAATCATCCAAAGTAGAAAAAGGAAGAGCAAAATATCCTAGATTACTGAGGGACACTGATGGCAGGAAAAAAAAAAATTAGGTGTTTGTGGAAAAAACTAAATCTAGAACAAAGAGACAAAGAAAAGCTTTTTACGTTTAATAGAAAAATTGATACATGAAATAAAAAGGCTGAAACATGTAACGGAAAAGGCTGCGACATGTAACTAACGGAAAAGGCTGCGACATGTAACTAACGGAAAAGGCTGCGACATGTAACTAACGGAAAAGGCTGCGACATGTAACTAACGGAAAAGGCTGCGACATGTAACTAACGGAAATGGCTGCGACATGTAACTAACGGAAAAGGCTGCGACATGTAACTAACGGAAAAGGCTGCGACATGTAACAGGAAAGGCTCGACATAACTAAGGAAAAGGCTGCGACATGTAACTAACGGAAAAGGCTGGACATGTAACTAACGGAAAGGCTGCGACATGTAACTAACGGAAATGGCTGCGACATGTAACTAACGGAAATGGCTGCGACATGTAACTAACGGAAATGGCTGCGACATGTAACTAACGGAAATGGCTGCGACATGTAACTAACGGAAATGGCTGCGACATGTAACTAACGGAAAAGGCTGCGACATGAAACAAAAAAGGTTGCGACACGTTATAGAAAAGGCTACGACATGTACAATTGCCTTAGATCAAGCATAAGGAAAAAAGAAAATTAGTGAAGAGAAAGAGAGAGAGAGAGAGAGAGAGAGAGAGAGAGAGAGAGAGAGAGAGAGAGAGAGAGAGAGAGAGGGAAAGCCAGCAAGGACACATCCATTACACAAGGCTTGTTGATGTTACACAGGATACACATTAAAAACTAAATATTCACTTCCCTAAGGTTGAATAACGAGAGAAGTGAGAAACAGGACCATACATGCCTAAAAACGATCGTTGGAGGAGCAAAGGAGAGAACAGTAAAAACGAAAACAAGTTAATAACTGGGAGATATATTTATGAAGATTTTGTATACAAATATAGATGAGTAATGTCAAAATGACAAGTCAAACTAAGAGTAATGTCAAAAAACAGTCAAACTAAGAGTAAACAGGAAAAAATGTGAATCAGGAAATGTGAATAAGGAAACCTATTGAGTGAAAAGAGAGAGTAGAGGAGGAAGAAAAGACAGTAGATGAGGGAGGAAGAAAAGACAGTAGATGAGGGAGGAAGAAAAGACAGTAGATGAGGGAGGAAGAAAAGACAGTAGATGAGGGAGGAAGAAAAGACAGTAGAGGAGGGAAGGAAGAAAAAAGACAGTAGAAAAGGAGAGGAGGGAGGAAGAAAAGACAGTAGAGGAGGGAGGAAGAAAAGACAGTAGAGGAGGGAGGAAGAAAAGACAGTAGAGGAGGGAGGAAGAAAAGACAGTAGAGGAGGGAGGAAGAAAAGACAGTAGAGGAGGGAGGAAGAAAAGACAGTAGAGGAGGGAGGAAGAAAAGACAGTAGAGGAAAAAAAGACAGTAGAGGAAGAAAAGACAGTAGATGAGGGAGGAAGAAAAGACAGACACAAATTCTAATAAGGTTAAAAAAATTTGATAAAAATGCAAAACAAACATTAGAAAGTTATGACGAATCAAAGAAACAAACATTAGAAAGTTATGATGAATCAAACATTAGAAAGTTATGATGAATGAAAGAAACAAACATTAGAACGTTATGATGAATTAATGAAACGGTGACATTTATAATGAATAACGTGTAGCTCTGGGTTTGGCTTGACAAGTAACTTAAGTACCTTGGTGAAGTTCAAAGATATTTTACAAGATAACTTGTTAAGGTACTTAAAATCTTACCCTGGCACAGCTTTGCCAAGTTCGAAAATACTTGGCAAAAGTAGTGTCAAGGTACTGTCAAAGCCCCATCGAGGGCAAAATGTCTGACTCACCATGTACCAGAGTCCGCCATCTTCTAGAAACTCATGACATTAAGTATCTACAACTGTTTAATATGAGTGACACTTAAAAGAAGCACAAAAGTCATTGTCATGGAGGGTTTCAACCATAGAGGGGCGAGGCGGCACAAGAGGCAGCAATGGTAAACAGTTTTTAACACTGTGGCCATCTTCACCCAGGTATGGTAACCCCCCCCCCCCACACACACAATTCACTCAATCGCTGTGTTGCCAGAACTGTGTTGACATCACAGTTCAGATGACCCTCCGAACTGCAATGTCCTCAATTCCAGGTACTATACTTCCCACCACAATCTGCTCGGCAACTTCTTGACGTATTTGTATCCATTAACAAGTTGAAGACACAACCTGAGTGAGAAAAAACAGCAAACCCTCAATCCTTGACCTGATATTTACTCCCTGTTACTTGTAGGTTATCTGTAGTTCATTCCGGGGATCTCATAGTTGTCTGCCTCAGTTATCAGGCTGTTGTACACAGTGCACGTCAGGCACTTGGCTTGGTATCTCTTGCTTTGCAGGTTCTAGTTATCCAACCTATCATTTTCCTCGCAGTTGTGATAATAACATTGTTGTGATTTTTGAACGTCAGGTCTTTCGACATTATCAAGGATGAACCAGCAAGGTTGGTTCATCCTTGAATGACCCATCAGCGCTTGTGATCACGTGATTCTGAGTTTCGAATACATAGTTAACAGTGGAGAGTAAAGCTGCACGACAAAGATAGGAGAAGCCAACCTTCAAAAAAGGGGACTAACACAGGTATGAGGCAGTTCCTGCATGAAATGCAGTGGGAATGACAGCTAGAGAAAAAGACAGTAAATGAAATAATGGAACACATAACCACAAAGTGCAGGGAGGCAGAGGAGAAATTCGTACCAAGGGGTAACAACAACAACAACGGGAAGACCAGAGTGAGATCATGGTATACCAGGAGGTTTAGAGAGACCAAAGCCAAGTGTGCTAGAAAATGGAAAAAAGTATAGAAGGCAAAACACAGGAAAACAAAGAGTTGAACCGAAGAGCCAGAAACGAATATGCATGGATAAGAGAAGGGGCATAGCGGCAATACGAGAATGACGTAGCATCAAAAGCCAAATCTGACTCGAAGTTGTTATACAGCCACATCAGGAAGAAAACAACAGTCAAAGCCCAGGTAATCAGGCTGAGGAAGGAAGGAGGGGAGCTCACAGGAAGTATGTAGATAGATCAGCACAAAATTTAGGGAGGTATTCAAGTGGAGACAGAAAGGCTTTCAGCAAACTGGGGCAATAGGGTACACCAGCAAGTACTGGAAACACTGCATACAACCAAGGAAGTGGTGAAAAAACTGCTGGGTGAACTAGATATCTCGAAGGCGATGGACCCAGATAACATCTATCCATGGGTTCTGAGAGGGGGAGTAGATGCACTGTGTGCACCACTAACAACAATCTTCAATAAATCCTTCGAAACAGGGCAACTGCCTACGTAGTCCCAATTTTTAGGAGAGACACACAGCATTAAACTACAGACCAGTGTCACTGACATGTATAGTATGTAATGTCATGGAGAAGATTATCAGGGGAAGAGTAGTGAAGTACCTTGAAGGGAATGGGCACATACATGACAACCAGCATGGCTTCAAAGAAGGGAAATCCTGCATCACAAACTTACTGGAGTTCTATGACAAGGTAACAGAAGACAGGAGAAAGAGGAATAGGTAGATTATCTTTTTTTTGGACTGTAAGAAGGCTTTCTACACAGTACCACACAAGCGACTGGTCAGAAAAGCACTGCAATGGATCTGGGAATATCTGTCATGAAGGAAACAATGTGTGTTGGTACATGACTATGCATTAGAGTGGGCGCATGTGTCGAGTGGGGTTGAACAAGGGTCAGCCCTAGGTTTGGAGCTATTTCTTGTATATGTGAATGACATGCCAGAAGGCATAGGTTCAAAAGTGCTCGCAGACGATGTGAAACTAATGAAGATAATACAAGCGGACGAGGATCAAGTAAGACTACAAGGGGATATGGACACGCTGTAAGCCTGGTCCAACAAATGGCTCCTGGAGTTTAACCCCACCAAGTGCAAATTTATGAAGCTTGAGGAAGGACAAAGAAAACCGCCCACGGAGTACAAAACTCACTCAAGGAAAAGGATCCTGGGGTGAGTATCATACCGAGCACATCCGAGACGCACATCAACCAAATAACTGTTGGAGCATATGGCCGCCTGGAAAACCTTAGAATAGCGTTTCGAATCTACGTAAGAAGTCATTCACACCACTGTATACCGTGTACTAGAGTATGCAGCATCAGTATAGAACACACGCCTGGTCAAACACGTCAAGAAATTGGAGAAAGTGCAAAAGTTTGCAACAAAACTAGTCCCTGAGCTAAGGAGTATGTCCTACGAGGAGAGGCTAAGGGAAGTCAACTTAACGACACTGGAGAGCAGGAAGGATAGGGGAAGTACATTATAACGACGTATAAAATACTTAAGAGGAATTGCCAAGGTGGATAGGACCAGAATGTTTCAGAGATGAGACACAGCAACAAGGGGACACAACTGGAAGTTAACAACTCAGATGAGTCACAGGGATGTTAGGAAGTACTTCTTCAGCCATAGAGTTGTCAGGAAGTGGAACAATCTAGAGAGAGGAGTGGAGACAGGATCTATTCATTGTTTTAAGATGAGGTACGATAAGGCTCTTGGAGCAAGGAGAGAGTGGACATAGTTGCGACCAGCAAAGAGGCGGGGCCAGCAGCTGTAACTCGACCCTGCAACTACAAAAGGAGGAGTACACACACACACAGCTCGTGCTCCATGTTTCTCCACCCACCACCTTCGTCAACCCATCATACCAAGCATAGCCTCGGTACCAACAGTTTTTGCCACGTCTGATATTAACGAGGACGCCCCGAGCAGCAGCAGCAGCAGCAGCAGTTTTCCTGCCGGTTTTCCCAGTGGTGATGATGCACTAGAATAGAGGCGGACAACCTCAGCGCCCACTGAGAAAATTATATTTAGATTTTGTCCCAAGGGAAAATTTTATGAAGGAACTGCACTCATCCTGTGAGTGAACATACCACCATACACATGATACATTTCTGCCTGAAGAACTGACATATTCTTGTATCCCTTTACAAATATCAGGACTCAGAAACACAGGTGACTGGTAACTAAAATAGACTTAACACTAAGACTCACACTCCACGAGATACAAACACAAGTGACTGGTAACTAAAGTAGGATCCACTACCAAACAGACAGACGGAGCAAGTGTTTGATGCGGCAGCAATATTAATCTGTAAATTAGCGTGTTATCACCAGTCGCTGATATAACCTACCAGCCCTACACAGGGCGACCTGTAGAGGTGTGTGACGAGTGAAAGGCTGTTGTGAGGTAGACGTTGAGACATGGTTCCTCCTACAAGAAGCACTCTCAGACAAGACAAGAGTGAAGGTGTTGGAACATGACTTCTGGTATACCAGGTCTCTCTCAGACAAGACAGGTGTGAGGCAGGTGTTGAGACATACCTCTTGGTACACCAGGTCACTTTCAGACAAGACAGTTGTGAGGCAGGTGTTGAAACAAGACTTCTGTTACTCCAGGTCACCCTCAGACCTGGCTCTCCACGACAAACCCAGATCAGTGTCGTAATCCAAGCCTGGTTATACTCTTAGTGGTGTGGCGCCCAGGATGCGATATGATAGCACCTCACCCACTGTGGCTAATATATAGTAACTATCACCTTACCTACTTACCACTGACCTGAACTAGCAGCACCCTTCACACTGATGCTGGGAGGATGATATACAACTAGAGAAGATAGAACACAGAGATGGTATGAGATGAGGATTCTTCAGTGAGATAGAAGGATCCTTCAGTGAGATAGGAGGATCCTTCAGTGAGGTAGGAGGATCCTTCAGTGAGGTAGGAGGATTCTTCAGTGAGGTAGAAGGATCCTTCAGTGAGGTAGGAGGATCCTTCAGTGAGATAGGAGGATCCTTCAGTGAGGTAGGATGATCCTTCATTGAGGCAGGAGGATCCTTCAGAGGAGCGAGGGGTCGGCTCATCAAGTGTGCACACAGACTGATGTTCCATACTGCCACTCAGAGTACGCCGTGACTAGCACCTTAGACAACCAACCTGCCTGCCTGCCTGTTTGGTTTTCTGCCTGCCTTTCTGCCTGTCTGCCTTCCTGCTTGTCTGCCTTCCTGCTTGCCTGGTTGAATGCCTGCCTGCCTGTTTGGTTTTCTGCCTGCCTTCCTGCTTGTCTGCCTGCCAGGTACTACAGGTAAGCTATGGTACACACCTGTGACACAGGCAAGCTATGGTACACACCTATGACACAGGTAAGCTATGGTACACACCTGTGACACAGGTAAGCTATGGTACACACCTATGACACAGGTAAGCTATGGTACACACCTATGACATATGTAAGCTATGGTACACACCTGTGACACATAAGCTATGGTACACACCTGTGACACAGGTAAGCTATGGTATACACCTGTGACACGCCTGTCTAACCTCGGTCTGTCCTGAGGTCAGGATCCCGTTTACCGTTTGTTCACTCAGACTGTCACTGAGAGCAGCCCGCTGACCCACGTTCCTGAAACTGGAAAAGATTCCTGGGGGTCAGCGCCCCCGCGGCCCGGTCCCAGACCAGGCCTCCTGCTTAATGGCCTGATCAACCTGGCTGTTGGTGTCAGGTGCACGCAGTGTATTCACCAAAGCCTGGTTGACGAGGAACTGACTTTGAACAACTCATCAAGTTCCCTCTTGGAAACTGCCAGAGGTCTGTTGTCAGTTCCTCTTATGTATGAAGGATGTTGAAAAGTCTTGGCCCCTTTAACCTTACTAAGTTATCTTTTACTGTAGTCATGGAAGCTCTATCACTGGAAAGCCTCTTGGTATCGTAGGGAGTGAGTTCAGTGTGCAGATTGAAGACAAATCCCTCTAGAATTTTCCAGGTGTACAATATGATGTATTTTTCCTGGTATAGGTTCCAAGAAGTGCACATTCATGGATTTTAAGCATGCTCAGTAGCACAGATGTTTAAACTGAATTTATACGTGCAGTGAAGATTCTCTGAACCAGTGCTGCGATTTCTCCAGCCTTGAACCTGGCTGTTAGTGAGCACCAATGTTACAGTCTAGAGAACACAAGAAAATTAAATAGTATCATCACTGGCTTGGGATCTCTTGTTTTGAAGGTTCTAGTTATCCAATCATTTTTCTTTCAGTTACAAAAACAACACTCTTGTTACCCTTGAATGTAGTAGTAGTAGTAGTACAATACTAGTAGTAGCAATAGTATTAGTAATGGTAGTAGTAGTAATAACTGTAATAGTAGTAGTAATAATAACTGTAAGAGTAGTAGTAGTGGTAGTAATAATATCTGTAATAATAGCAGCAGCAGCAGCAGCAATAATATTGGTAAAAGAAGAAGAAAAAGAAGAGGAGGAGGAAGCAGCAGCAGCAGCAGCAAAAGAATCATCATCATCATCACCATCATTATTATCATTCAGAGAGTCAGAGAGAGACAGGAACACTTGCTAACAGGTGAGTGAGGTGTGCGCTCAATCCCCAACAACAACATACTCGTCTGAAACTGACAATTCGTGATGACGGAGCACTAAACACTCACGTGTTACCGAACTCAGCATAACATGCTGCCAGTGTGTCGGGCCCACCGGGTCTGCCACTTCCCGAGGACACATCCATGTATGTGGCTCGTCAACACAACCACACGTAAAGTGACTTATAAAGCAACAGGAAGAACACATACCTCATTCTCATTTATAACAAAATGTAATTATTTCTATCCAAAAGATAAGAGAATAAAAAATATCCTCGCAGTTTTGAAAAAGACAGAAATGACTGGTGGGTTATTTTTTTTTATAGATTCTGAAACACATCAGAATCTATAACTAAAAATACTGGAGAGACTGATTCTTAACCTTCACTCTGAGCACCAGGCTCTCATAGCAAGCCAGGGAAATGAAGGTGAGAAGCAGATTTAACAAGTATACCACGAGATAATTTAGAGGTGCAACAAGTATACCACGAGATAATTCAGAGGTGCACCAAGTATACCACAAGATAATTCAGAGGTGCAACTAGTATACCACGAGATAATTCAAAGGTGCAACTAGTATACCACGAGATAATTCAGAGGTGCACCAAGTATACCACAAGATAATTCAGAGGTGCAACTAGTATACCACAAGATAATTCAGAGGTGCACCAAGTATACCACAAGATAATTCAGAGGTGCAACTAGTATACCACAAGATAATTCAGAGGTGCACCAAGTATACCACAAGATAATTCAGAGGTGCACCAAGTATACCACAAGATAATTCAGAGGTGCACCAAGTATACCACAAGATAATTCAGAGGTGAACCAAGTATACCAAAAGATAATTCAGAGGTGCACCAAGTATACCACAAGATAATTAAGAGGTACACCAAGTATACCAAGAGGTAACAGAGTACAACACTTTCCATGGTCCCCTCCCCACCCCTCACCTCCCCCTAATTATTTTCAAGGGAGAACTCCACAAATTCCTCCAGGCAGCTTACCATCAGCCTGGCTGTGGCGCTTTTGTAAACCTGCGTACTGCTGGCACAAACAGATTGCCTGATCATTCCAGCTAGGAGTCCTGATCTGGGACAGGCCGCGTCAGCCATGACTTCCCCGAAACAATTTACAGGTACATAAATATACCCTGTCTTCCTGGAAAACGAGTGAGGATATATATATATATATATATATATATATATATATATATATATATATATATATATATATATATATATATATATAATATATATATATATATATATATATATATATATATATATATATATATATATATATATATATATATATATATATATATATATATATATATATATATATATATATATACACACACACACAACACACACACTAACTAACAACAATCTTCAATACATCTATGGGAACAAGGCGAATACCTGAGGTATGGAAGACAGCAAATGTAGTCCCAATACTTAAAAATGGAGACAGACAC
This sequence comes from Cherax destructor, assembly GCA_009830355.1. NCBI lineage: Eukaryota > Metazoa > Arthropoda > Malacostraca > Decapoda > Parastacidae > Cherax > Cherax destructor. The sequence goes on from WNWK01003740.1 coordinate 122,260, forward strand.
GAAGCACTAAACTACAGACCAGTGTCACTGACATGTATAGTATGCAAAGTCATGGAGAAGATTATCAGGAGAAGAGTGGTGGAACACCTAGAAAGGAATGAGTTTATCAACGACAGCCATCACGGTTTCAGGGATGGGAAATCCTGTGTCACAAACCTACTGGAGTTCTATGACAGGGTGACAGCAGTAAGACAGGAGAGAGAGGGGTGGGTAGATTGCATTTTCTTGGACTGTAAGAAGGCGTTTGACACAGTTCCACACAAGAGACTAGTGCAAAAGCTGGAGGACCAGGCAGGGATAACGGGGAAGGCACTGCAATGGATCAGGAAATACCTGTCAGGAAGACAACAGCGAGTCATGGTACGTAGCGATGCATCAGAGTGGGCGCCTGTGACGAGCGGGGTTCCACAGGGGTCAGTCCTAGGACCAGTGCTGTTTCTGGTATTTGTGAACTACATGATGGAAGGAATAGACTCCGAAGTGTCCCTGTTTGCAGATGATGTAAAGCTGATGAGAAGAATTCAATCGGACGGGGACTAGGTAGAATTACAAAGGAATCTGGACAAGCTGCACTGGCTCCTGGAGTTCAACTCCACCAAGTGCAAAGTCATGAAGATTGGGGAAGGATAAAGAAGACCGTAGGAGTACAGTCTAGGGGGCCAGAGACTACAAAACTCACTCAAGGAAAAGGATCATGGGGTGAGTATAACACCAAGCACATCTAATGAGGCGCACATCAACCAAATAACTGCTGCAGCATAATGGCGCCTAGCAAACATAAGAACAGCATTCCGACATCTTAATAAGGAATCGTTCAGGACCCTGTACACTGGGTACGTTAGGCCCATATTGGAATATGCAGTACCAGTTTGGAACCCACACCTAGCCAAGCACGTAAGGAAACTAGAGGAAGTGCAGAGGTTCGCAACTAGACTGGTAACGGAGCTAAGGGGTATGTCCTACGAGGAGAGGTTAAGAGAAATCGACCTGATGACACTGAAGTACAGGAGAGATATGGGGGATATGATAACGACATACAAAATACTAAGAGGAATCGACAAGGTGGACAGAGAGAGGGTGCTCCAGAGATGGGACACAACAAAAAGGGGTCACGGTTGGAAGTTGAAGACTCAGATGAATCACAGGGATGTTAGGAAGTATTTCTTCAGTCATAGAGTTGTCAAGAAGTGGAATAGTCTGGGAAGTGATGTAGTGGAGGCAGGATCCATACATAGCTTTAAGAAGAGGTATGATAAAGCTCATGGAGCGGGAAGAGTGACGTAGTAGCGGCCAGCGAAGAGGCGGGGCCAGGAGCTGTGACTCGACTCCTGCCACCACAACTAGATGAGTACAACTAGGCGAGTACACACATACATACACACACACACACACACGAGTGTGTAATTAAGTAATTAAGTAATTATCCAGCATGATTGCTCTGTTCGCTACTTACCTTATATCTATCTTCAAGCGCTTCTGGGAATTAATGCAACTGGTAGTTCATCGTAGGCATCACAGCCTGGTTGATCAAGGTTTTTTAAGCCCCCTCTTGACGACAGATTTGGTGTATTGGTACTGAAAAATCTTGGTAGTTCCTCTTATATACAGAGTATTGTTAAACTTTGGTAATTCCTCTTATATATAGAGAATTGTAAAACCTTACGCCGCGCTGTATAACCCTTGTGGTTTAGCGCTTCTTTTGATAATAATAATAATAATAATGTAAAACCTTACACTCCGTCATGCCTCCCGTCCTCTTAAGGTGGAAATTAATTGTTCACTTTTGAAACTTTAGTCAACAACAAAAATGTTTCAACATAAATTGCGATATATTTCACATAAATTGTGATATATTTCTCACACGATATATTTCTCAACACACATTCTGGAGCGGATGAGACCAAGAAATGTTTTCTGCATGTTCTCCAGCTGGGAATGTTAATGCAGGACAGTATTCAAGGTAGGAGAGTAAAACTGCCTAGGAGAACATCATTGGATTGTTTACGAGAAAGCAAAGAGGAAAATCCTGTGCAACAAGCAACAGGGAAGAGGCACACCCTTACTTGCGTAAGCGAAGGGGTTGAAAAAAAAATTGAGAGATTCCAGGAAACATTAATTTATAAATAGAATAGTTGAGGACTGGAATGAGCGCCGGGAGTCATTGTTGACGCAACAACATCTGTGATGCTTAAAATTAAGTGAATAATTACAGTAGCTGCGACAACACCATGAGCATAGTTATAAAGAACAAAAAGGTACAATACTATGACTGGAACTATACACAAATAACCCGCACATAGAAGAGAGGTGCTTACCACGACGTTTAGGTCCAACTTGGACCATTTACAAACTGACTTTGTAAATGGTCGGACCGAAACGTCGTCGTAAGCTCCTCTCTCCTATGTACGCGTTATTTGAGCATAGTTGTAGTCCTGTAGCCAAATTACGTGATTTGCAAACATGTAATAAGACACACATACACACACACACACGGTGACAGCAGTAAGACAAGAGAGAGAGAGAGAGAGAGAGAGAGAGAGAGAGAGAGAGAGAGAGAGAGAGAGAGAGAGAGAGAGAGAGAGAGAGAGAGAGGGTGGGGTAGACTGCATTTTCTTGGACTGTAAGAAGACTTTTAGTACAAAAGCTTGATGACCATTCAGTTATAACAGGGAAGGCACTGCAATGGATCAGAGAATACCTGTCGGGAAGACATCAGTGAGTCATGGTACGCGACGAGGTGTCAAAGTGGGCGCCTGTGACGAGTGGGGTTTCCCAAGGGTCAGTGCTAGGACCGGTGCTGTTTCTGGTATACGTGAACGACCTGACGGAATACTCATAAGTGTCTCTGTTTAGAGATGATGTGAAGTTAATGAGGAGAATTAAACCGGAGGAAGACCAGGCAGGACTACAAAAGGATCTGGACAGAAACTAGCTCCAGGAGTTCAACCCCACCAAGTGCAAAGTCATGAAGATTGGGGAAGGGCAAAGAACACAGACGGAATACAGTCTAGCAGGCAAGAGTCTACGAACCTCACTCAGAGAAAAGGATCTCGGGGTGAGTATAATACCGAGCACATCTGAGGCGCACATCAACCAAATAACTTCTGCAGCATACTGGCGCCTAGCAAACCTAAGAGCAGCATTCAGACATTTTAATACGGAGTCATTCAGGACCCTGTACAATGTGTACGTTAGGCCCATATTGGAGTATGCAGCACCAGTTTGGAACCCTCACCTAGCCAAGCATGTAAGGAAACTAGAGAAAGTGCAAAGGTTTGCAACAAGACTAGTCCCGGAGCTAAGGTGTATGTCTTACGAGGAGAGGTTAAGGGAAATCGACCTGACGACACTGGAAATCAGGAGAAATAGAGGGGATATGATAACGACATATAAAATACTGAGAGGAATCGACAAGGTGGACAGAGACAGAATGTTCCAGAGATGGGACACAACAACAAGGGGTCACAGTTTGAAGTTGAAGACTCAGATGAACCACAGGGATGTTAGGAAGTATTTCTTCAGTCACAGAGTTGTCAGGAAGTGGAATAGTCTGGGAAGTGATGTAGTGTAGGCAGGATCCATACATAGCTTTAAGGAGAGGTATGATAAAGGTCATGGAGCGGGTAGAGTGACCGAGTAGCGGCCAGTGAAGAGGCGGGGCCAGGAGCTGTGAATCGACCCCTGCAACGACAACTAGGTGAGTACACACACACAAGAATGAAAAGGCAGAAAAGGAGACATGAGAAAGAAAAAAAAGAACTTGAGGAACGAAACAAGGAACATGGCATTTATAAACTAAATAATGTAGATCCTAATCACTGTGACTGCAAATATTTAGGAGCTTTGGTTAGCAGTACTCAAGACAACAGTGTGTAAGTGTTCACAATAAAGCAAACTGAATTCTTGGCTTTATATCAAGAAGTATAAATAACAGGAGTCCTAAGGTTATTCTTCAACTGTATACTACATCGTTGGTTAGGCCTCATGCTGCACAGTTCTGGTCACCGCATAACAGAATGGACATAAATGCGCTAGAAAACGTTCGGATAAGAATGACTAAGTTGATCCCATGTATCAGAAATATTTCCTACGGGGATAGAGTGAGGGGAAATATGAGTGAGGTGTATAAATGGAAAAACAGGAATAAATAAAAAGGATGTAAATAACGTGTTAAAAATATCTAACCAAGACAGGACTCGCAGTAATGGATTCAAGTTAGAAAAAATAGATTTAGAAAGGATGTAGGAAAACAATGGTTTGGTAATAGAGTTGTAGATGAGTGGAACAAACTCCTGAGAAGAATCAGTGGAGCTAAAACCTTGCGTAGCTTTACAAATAGGTTAGACAAGTGGAATAAACCTTGGTAACTGATACCAACACATTGGTTTAAAAAGACACGTGAGCAAACACGAGGTTGGACCAGTAGGTCTGCAGCAGTGCTCCTTCCTTATGTTCTTAGGCCTTTAGTTACATTGATAAGCAGTATGTAACACATGAATTACACTTTCTGTGCTGGCTAATTTGAGTTTTGGTTGACTGCCCGCGCTGCTCAACTGCTTGTTTAATTGTTTACCTTCTGGGACGCCAGGCAAGTCAGGAGAGCTTCTGATCTCGCACCGGCAGCATCTGCTTCACTCTCTTTCCCTGGTTAAACATTATCGAGGTAACACCTTTTCTCTCCACTCTGGAAGAGCGCTGTTCTCCTCTGCTCCTATCATATAGACTCAGTTTTCTGCTAGAGTATGTATCCATTGGTGAGCCGGAACATGCATCATGTATTGTGCAATTCTATTCTCAACGCCTTATTTAGAATTAAGAGATTTTCGACATTTTCTGAGGTTGTGTTGTGAGACACTCAACATGCTTCAGGTGCCGAGTCTAACTCTAGTCTACCTCTAGCCCAGTTGCTGAACTGGCCTGGTCACAGACCGGGCCGCGGGGGCGTTGACCCCTGGAACCCTCTCCAGGTATACTGGTGTGGTAGTTGTTGTAACTGGCATCACGCTGGTTAGAAAGTTACTGAACACAGATTCAGTAATTTGGGAGTTGTTGTTTTTTCATCTTGTATGGATGACATATCATTTGTCCCCAAATTAGAGCATTTTTTGTGTTTCCTTCTTCCCTGAATAATGTTATACTGCTCACTCCCGTTCTGTGCGAGTTGCTGTTTGGTAAAGAGGGCGCTGCTGTTAAGCAAGCTGTCTTTATTGACTATATTGATCATTAGTTTATGTAGAAACTTGTTTTGTCAGTCACGTTTTAAGTCTTACTTAGTACACTACATATATATTACTTATTATACAAAAATAACCCGTACTTAAGAGAATGAAACTTGCGACGATGTGTCGGTCTGACTTGGACTAATGGTCCAAGTTGGATCGAAACGTCGTCGTGAGTTACTTGTGTAGTGTTGTAGTCACGGTACTGTCACTTATTATTCTTTACTTATTCTATTATCTTTGAGTAGACTCCAGTGCAGTAACGTGCCAGATGGTACACTCCAGTGCAGTAACGTGCCAGATGGTACACTCCAGTGCAGTAACGTGCCAGATGGCACGTTATATTACTTAACAGTATATAAACTGCTAAGATCACACTAAGTTTGTACAAACAGACTGATAGGTCATTGTTAAGTTACATAAGCTTATGTTTGCAGCTAGTGGAGTGTAGGAGCCTAATTCCAGCATCATTAATTTTACCTGTAAATATTGTTAACCTCAGATAAACCTTTTGTTTCTTTAAAGTTCTCGTACTTTTATTTGTCGGTTTCTGTTCATCAAACTGCAATCAAGTTCAGAAAATCTTGCTGTTAAAACTCTTGTTTAATATCATGATAAACCCAGTAAGAAAGAGCGCTCTAAAAAGCTCTGTGGTACAGGATAATTGGTCCAGAATTATTACTTGCAACACCTGTTACAGAGCCAGATACAGGCTAGATGCAAGAGCCAGATACAGGCTAGATGCAAGAGCCAGATACAGGCTAGATGCAAGAGCCAGATACAGGCTAGATGCAGAGCCAGATACAGCTAGATGCAAGAGCCAGATACAGGCTAGATGCAGAGCCAGATACAGGCTAGATGCAGAGCCAGATACAGGCTAGATGCAGAGCCAGATACAGGCTAGATGCAGAGCCAGATCAGGCTAGATGCAAGAGCCAGATACAGCTAGATAAGACCAGATAAGGCTGTCAAAGCCGATACGGCTAGATCAAGAGCCAGTACAGGCTAGATGCAAGAGCCGATATCAGATAGAGAAAGAGCCAGATACAGGAAACAGATTAGATGTCAGAGCCAGATACAGGCTAGATGCAAGAGCCAGATACAGGCTAGATGCAAGAGCCAGATACAGGCTAGATGCAAGAGCCAGATACAGGCTAGATGCAAGAGCCAGATACAGGCTAGATGCAAGAGCCAGATACAGGCTAGATGCAAGAGCCAGATACAGGCTATGCAAGAGCCAGATACAGGCTAGATGCAGAGCCAGATACAGGCTAGATGCAAGAGCCAGATCAGGTGATGCAGAGCAGATACAGGCTAGATGCAAGAGCCAGATACAGGCTAGATGCAAGAGCCAGATACAGGCTAGATGCAAGAGCCAGATACAGGCTAGATACAAGAGCCAGATACAGGCTAGATACAAGAGGTATCAAGAGGCCGACCTCTACGAAGAGATATCGCATTTATAACATGTAAACAGAATATATTATGTTGTGATTGTTATGTTCCTGAGTACTTCCTCGCTCATCGTGTAGATAGCATCTAATGTATTTTCATTTATAGTGGGTTTTATCTGTTGGTTTAAAGCAAACTTCTCACAAATCCCCATTAGCTCTCTCGTGTGTATCTGTCGATACAACGTTCCAGGAATATTTCTGGTACAACGGTGTAATTTGCAATCTTCCATTTCATATCTGAGAGATTGAAATCTTTGAGGAAGATAATATTCGGCGAAAGATTTCCAAGATTTTCCAGGCAGCAATCTGTCTTTCTTATCTGATCGGAGAATTCCTCCGCCGTTGCTGACGGTGGTTAATATACCAGGATAATTACTGAATTCTTATTTTTAATATAATTCCTAGCATTTTTGTTGTATCCTTTGATGCTTCCAGTATTTCTGAGCAGCAAAATTTATCTTTCACTTAAGAGACCTACTCCTCCCTAGGCCTATTAACTCCGTCACATCCATAAATGTGGTATTTTTTTACCCATACCTTCCCGTCTAAAACGTCCCTTGTATAAGTTTTTGTAAATGTTGCGAACATGGTACTTGCTTCTGTGAGGACCACACTTGTATCTTAACTTAGTCATTTATATTTGTTTTTACACATTGAATGTTGACAAAAGAAGAAGGATTTACCCATCAGTATTACACCACATCATAACTCGCATTAATCCTGTATTCACACCACCATACACAAGTCACCCCAGACGCAATGCAAACTACTGAGAGAGAGAGAGAGAGAGAGAGAGAGAGAGAGAGAGAGAGAGAGAGAGAGAGAGAGAGAGAGAGAGAGAGAGAGAGAGAGAGAGAGAGAGAGGAGAGAGAGAGGAGAGAGGAGAGAGGAGGAGAGAGAGAGAGAGAAAATACCTACAAGCCAAATTTCTTGAAAAACAAGTTTTCATTCATGTCATAATCTCGTATATCATTATGACTTCTCATCAGGGATTTTATCCATTTATTACTGTCAAACTTTTTTAGTTAAGGATCCGACAGAAAAGGAAATCGGCCATTTAAGGTCATTCAAAAAATAAATGTACTCCAGAGTGATAGCCATAAGAGTGGTGAGAGAGTGCAGCCACTCACTTGGTGGGTGTCAAGACTCTGAGGATCCTCAGGGAGTGGAAGAGCTATATATGGTGGCACACCTGCCACAGCTGATGGTACACACCTGCCGCTGCCGCTGCTGGTGTAGGATCCAGCCACCTGGGCACCAGGTTTCTCCCTCTCCCAACATATCACTGGCGAGGCGATACTTCACAGGGGTAAGGAAACATGCAAGACGCTGACAGGATCCTAATTTAAGAAACTGGAACCGCCCTAACCTTCCACCTTCTATCAAATAATTACTTATTTAAGTTCTAATTATTTTATCCTTCACGATTATGTTTGGAAAGCATGAAATTATTTAACCAGAGGGTGTCCAGCATGGGATCCTCTCGCACTGTTTCTCTTTTGTATAGCGGGTAATACCCGCACACTGTGGTATTACGCAGGGTATTGTAGAAAATATGTGTATAAAAACGCTCCATATGTGTCACCTTATGGGTTTTGTTCTGAAACCAGACGCGTATTATGTATATGTGGCAGTACTGGAAGAGCTGCGGCTGGAGCAAGACGTCATGGTTTGGTGTTTATGTGAGTAGGGAGGGGGGTGATTTTGGGCAAGTTTATGCCATAGGTTGCTTAATGATTTTTGTATGTACTCGACTAATTTTACCTATAAGCCCTTAGTGTATGCAGGTGCCTGTGTAGTGGGGAGTACAGATAACAATGTTTTACCTGCAGGCTAAGAGACCGGCAGAAGGGGAAGTGTAAGACCCCACTGTATATACTGTGCTAGTTATTGTATAATATGTAGAGTAGGTTGTATATTGTATATACTATTAATAACGTTATATTTTTGTATAGTTTTTGTGCCCTTCCTTATAATAAATATAAGTATTGACCACTTAATTAACGCTTTTTTGTGAAGGAACAAGCTTGCCTTAGGTTGGTATAGTGTACTTTAAGATTTTAAATGCCCCTGAGAGGCTTTAACCCCTAGGCGCCAGCATTTATTTTTACGTAAGTAATAACTAGGTTATAGCAGGTACAAAGGAGTCCTTTCTAGATGATCTTACACAGGTGATGACACTGGGACAGGAAATGGGTCTCATCCTGAATCCATTCAAATGTGAACTCATCTCAGTCAATCAAGTGATCGACCCAGTGAGATCAAAACTACAAGGAGCATCAGTAATTACTCCCACAAATAGCGTCTTGCTTGAGCACTTCTGGGAAGTGATGCCATTGACTCAATTCACAGGAAAAAACTGGATGAGTTGAGAAGGATGGAACAACGATTAGGCAATCTTGACACCCATGATGCCTTGTACCTTCTCACAAAATGCTTAAATCTGCCCAGGTTAACATATTTCCTAAGATGATAACCCTATACTGCATGAATACCACAGTATCCTGAGGCATATTTTTACTCTAGAAGATGAACAATAGGACTAAACTACACTTCCAGTCAAACTAGGAGGCATTGGTGTCCGCAAGTCATCACAGATTGCGCTACCTGCTTTCTTGTCCTCATGTGTTGCATCCAGAGGACTTGTAGCAGCGATTCTCCCTGAAGATTGGAGTCCGACCAAACGTTCGTCGACGGAGCCACGATCCGGGCTCTGAAACTAGACCTGCGGCCCCCAACAACTACAGTCACACTGAGATGGCCCAGTAGAGGAGAATATAGCCTCAACAATGCTTCAGATGTGTCAGGGAAGGATTGAGCCCGCCTTCTAGCAGTGAGAGCTCCTCATGTTGGGTGTTCCCAACTCCAGCACTCGACCCACAGACCATCCGCATTGGTGTTGCCCTTCGACTTACCGCCCCTATTCTCGCTGTACACAGGTGTATTTGCGGCACTGAAGCAGCAGACCCATTCAGATACAACCACACCCTTGTGTGCCTTAGATCCGAGGGAAAGATTGCAAGGCACGAGGAGATTAATAACAATATCAAGAGGAGCCTCACAACAGCCGGATGCCCAGCAATAAGGGAGCCACCCAAGCTATGCAGATCTGATGGCAAGCCTGGACAGACGGCAAGCATGTGGTGTGGGACTACACATGTGCATCCACATTGGCTGATACCTATCTCCAATACACCAGGGAGGAAGAAGGGACAGTTACCAGCTTCAGGGAGTCCCAAAAGTCTAGAATATACGGTGAACTTGCCCATTTTTATGTTTGTTCCCATATGCTCAGAGACCCTTGGCCCATGGGGAAAGAGTGAATTAAGTTCCTTAAGGAGTTAGGCAAAAAACTCATCTGGGTAACCAGGGATCCTAGGGCGGCAAGTTTTCTTTTCCAGCGACTCAGCACTGTTGTTCAGAGGAGTAATGTCTGCTGTATCTTGGCACGCACTCCAGCTCTGAGGAGCTGGATGAGATTGATTATATTATATATATATATATATATATATATATATATATATATATATATATATATATATATATATATATATATATATATATATAATCTCATCATATATATATATATAACCACGAACGAGTGTTATTTAATCAATAACAACACTGCGACTAGCCGGGGATTGAACCAGTATTGTTTTAGCCCGCCTCATGGTGAGCGGAAATTCCACAACCCACACCATCGTATGTCCTCGGATCACGGCACAACACCTAGCTCTGCTGGGTGCGTGATTCTTGTAGGATTGTATGGGCCCGTGGGTTAGAGCGTCGTGGAATTTTCGCTCACCATGAGGCGGATAACAACACGGTTCGATCCCTGGCTATCTCATTTGTTGTTATATATATATATATATATATATATATATATATATATATATATATGTCGTGCCGATTAGGTAAAACTGGTCAATTAGCAAGAACTCATCTAAAATTAAGTCCTTTCTAAAATTTTCTCTTATACGTTTAAATATATATTTTTTCATTTATGTTAATGTAAGAATTTATAATTTTGTTCCAAGAGAAACTTGGAAAACCTACCTAACCTTATTACAAAAATCGCAATTTAATTTAGCCTAACCCAACTAAATATATTTTAGATACGTTAACATTAATTTAATAATAAACAAACACAATGAAATATTTTTTTTTCGTTATGTTCAGAATGATTTTGGCGAAATTTTTGCATACACAAATTTTCACTTGTCTTATATGGCAAGGTGAGCGTTGCTATTTAAGCCAAAATCGCAAGTTTTACCTAATCGGCGACAAAAAATATATATATATATATATATATATATATATATATATATATATATATATATATATATATACTTTCGCTTCAATTGCAGGTAATTTCCATATATAACTGTTATTTGCAGAGGATGCTGGTGGCACTCGTGGCTTACTGCTGGCTTAACAATTTTCAACATTAACACTCAGCTCTTGCAACAGCCAAATCGTTGGGCGAAAAAAAGGGAACCTTTTTTTTCCAGCTAAATAAATATTTAAATTTAGGTATTTACCATAAGCGCTGATGCTGTGAGCTTCAACCTGTCTGGGTGGTGAGAGAGTAGCCAACACGTGTGGCTGTTTACCTTGTGTCACATCTTAAACACTTATCATCAACGTTCGTTTATCATCAACGTTAATATTTGCTTATGCTAAATTAGCTAACGGCACCTCACAAAAGCCAACCTTACCCCAATAACAGCAAACTGTACACCCCCACACACACAAGAGCCGACAGTACCCCACAACAGTCAACAAAGCCTTACAACAGCCACTGGGACCCCACTACAGCAACACATGACAGCAGGACCTTACTTCCGAAGTCTGAACAATAAATCAATGTCATGAGGAGACAGGAAGGTCAGTGAAACAGAAACTTTTGTAGATGGGGGTATTATAAAGCTCTGCTGATGGGGGTATTATAAAGCTCTGCTGATGGGAGTATTATAAAGCTCTGCTGATGGGGGTATTATAAAGCTCTGCTGATGGGGGTATTATAAAGCTCTGCTGATGGGGGTATTATAAAGCTCTGCTGATGGGGGTATTATAAAGCTCTGCTGATGGGGGTATTATAAAGCTCTGCTGATGGGGGTATTATAAAGCTCTGCTGATGGGGGTATTATAAAGCTCTGCTGATGTGGGTATTATAAAGCTCTGCTGATGTGGGTATTATAAAGGTCTGCTGATGAGGGTATTATAAAGCTCTGAAGATGGGGTATTATAAAGCTCTGAAGATGGGGGTATTATAAAGCTCTGAAGATGGGGGTATTGTAAAGCTCTGAAGATGGGGGTATTATAAAGCTCTGCTGATGGGGGGAATTATAAAGCTCTGCTGATAGGGGGAATTATAAAGCTCTGCTAATGGGGGGAGTTATAAAGCTCTACCGATGAAATTATAAATCAGAAGTATTTGTAAACACAGAAGAAATTGAAGACAACTAAGATGGCGTCGACACAGATACAAAAACAGAAGTATCAATATTATGCCAAGGTGATCATCAGAAGTGGGAAACAGTGTAGTTACCCACACCCAGAAATGCCTCAGTATTGCAATAGAGAAAAAAAGTCGCTTTGAGAAAGTAGTAATTTCTACCTGAAATGTGTAAAGACTAACTCGAGAATAACTGAGAGAGAGTCCTTTATTTCACTTAAGAGGCACTGAAAGGTATAGACGGGTGTATTTTTTAAATGTGAAGATGAACGAAGCCAAATGAGAAACAGCAGTCAGAGGCTGAGAAGAGACAGACACAAATATGGAGAGACAGCAGCAGGTGGGACACAAGGAATACAAACTGGGGGGAAAAATACTACATTCTCAAACATTACAACTGTCACCTGCACAGACTGGAACAAAAGTACTCACACCAAGAGGACGAAACAGTACTGACACGCCAAGAGTACATACAAGAGGCACTGCTAGGAGTGGCAGCTGAACTAGCGCCACCAGTAATAAATTAACCAACAAAATAAATCACTGTTTCAAAACAATTCAAGTATATTATCTTTTTTTTTTTTGTCAGTATTGAAGGACTAAAAGCAAAGATAAAAAAATATAGTTTCTTTCATAAATGACGTTCTCAAAAGCAAATTAATGTTGAGATCGTTTACGGAAACCTGCAATAAATATTTATTGAATAGCCAGGATTTAATCCCAAAATATGATTTGCATAAATGAATTACAGTAAATAAATTTGCATTTTAAAGACTAGTTTAATTACACGGAACTGGGAAAATTCTCAAATGAAATGGTAGAAACCTTTGAAATAAAATGGGAGGCCAAAAAACCTGGTATTTACCCTCTTATAAAAAGCACCATCAGCAACGGCAGAGGAAGTCAGTGAAAAGATAAGGAAGACAGACAACTGCCTTGAAAATATGGAGAATCTTCCTCCACGACAACATCGTACCAGCAACAGTACTGGGCAATACTCTCGCCCAGGAACTCCTGAGACAGTGCAAAGTTTGTTTTCAATCAACATACAATGGAAACTAATGGATCTGAAAATATACTAGATATGAACTTCACAATGATGAACTAATGGGAGACACAATTATCTCGAGTGACGTGAACTCTGACAATATTATTGAAGTAAAAACAAGCTTAAATTCATGTGATGATAACCTGAGAGACAGTCAGCTGGAGGGAATGTTTAGTAAAATTAATTTTAACAATCCAAGAATTGACTGGGATGAAATAAACTAACAAACATTCTATAGTGAACCATTCTGAGTACTCTTAACCCAGAACAATGTATAGTGAACCATATTGAGTACTCTTAACCCAGAACAATGTATGGTGAACCATCCTGAACACTCTTAACCCAGAACAATGTATGGTAAAGGTAATTGTTGAAGAGTACAAACTTTGTTGAAAATTTATCCCGATGAAAAACCTTAAAGGAAATCAAACATGATAAGAGAACGAGGAAGATTTTAATGAAGAAAAAAAGTTACTGAATTGTTAAAAAAAAGTCAATTTCCCAAGAGAAGAAAACTTAAGAGCGAGTAACAGCAGATATAGAACATAAACTAAAGCTCTCATACCAGACACAAGAAACACTGATGGACCAAAATAAGATTCAGGGAAATTAGGAAAAAAATCCTAAATACTTTTTCACGTGTACAAAATCCAAGCAAAGAGATAAGCGAAAGAACATAAATCAGCGTTCAGCAGTTCAGTCAACACCATATGAACTGAAGAACCAGATCATTTCTTCACTAATTCTATCAACCCAAATTATACATCTGATATTAGCACAAATCTTTCAGATTTCGAAAAAAATAAATAGATAACACTCCAGGTCATAGTCCTGGAACTCATTGTGTGTAAAAAAAAAAAATACAGATCAAAAAGTGTTTGAAATAACGCTGGGTTGTAAACTTGATTTTTTTTGCCAGGTCACCATCTGGAAAAGACCCGGGCCGGTACAGTACCGGCGAACGTACTACTTTCTTGTGTTCTTGTTTTTTTTTTTTATAGAAAAGTATACCCGTATGACCCAAGTCAACATGCGCTTGGAGGAGCAAGATTTTGCTTGTCACAACTATTACTGAGACTGAAGGAACATAGATGTGGATCACATGGACTTTGTAAAGGTATTTGACAAAAGTAACCAAAGAGTGTCAGCCATAAAGTCAACAGTTTTAACGGGAAATGTAAGGAAAAAGATATTCAAAGAGAACACAAAGAGCGGCAGTAAACAAAGTTGAGTCTCAGCAACGTAAAAGTTAGAGTATCCAGTGACGCTCCTTGAACCTTGTCTGATTTTCCTCCCTGCTGACGCTGATAAAAACACTATGTCAGAACTTTTAGCATTCTTTGTGAACGATACGAAAATAAGCATGAAAGGCGCCTCAGTAGAAGATACAGAAAAAAATACAATAAGATATCAATAAAGTCCTCTAATGGGGTAAATTAAAATGACTAGATACTCAGTGGTGACAAATTTCAATTGCTTATACATGGGATATACGTGGGAAGAATGACGAAATCAAAACTAACGCTGAATATAAAACTCAGCCAAAATATCATGTCATTTAGAGAAAATAATAAATCAAATACTGCAAAGGCCAGAAAATAATGACAAGGTGAATAATGAGACTTTCAAAATTATGCAAGTGATGGTACTTTTCAAATTATGCAAGTGATGGTACTTTTCAAATTATGCAAGTGATGGTACTTCTCAAATTAGGCAAGTGATGGTACTTTTCAAATTAGGCAAGTGATGGTACTTTTCAAATCACCTTCATTCTCACTTCAAGAATAATTTACTGAGTTTAGAGCTGCTTTTCAAGCAGGAGAAATACAATGCTGTAAAACGTACAGATAATGTTTATTGCCAGCATATTCAATACAAATTCAAACTACTGGGAAGGTATTAAAGCACTTGGAATATAATCTACGAAGCGAAAACAAAAATAACTGATAATATACACCTAGAAGATATTAGAGGGCCACATCATAAATCTACACGCCACTAAAACTGGAAAGAGAGAGAGACAAGGGAGGAAGTGTTAAATAAACCAGCGAAAAGAAGTGGCACCACGGGCAGAATAAGAGAACACTGTGTCAACATCCGTTGTCCAAGACTGCAACTTGCTACCGCAACAAATGTGGAAGTCTTCAAAAGGAAACTGTATGTGTACCTCCGCTTAGTGCCAGATCAACCAGGAAATGATGGATAGCTGTGTCAGTGGGCCGCCAACAACGACAACCTGGTTGAACAGGCACTTAACACGAAAGTTTCGTCAAAGGCCGGGCTGTTATGGTAGAAAACCCTGGAAATAGGTCACAGGTATATCACAGGTAGGGTACCCCCATTTGTTTTCTAACTTGAGCGGTGTCGGAGAAGCTGCGTCGTATCCTTACTGAAGTGTATGTACAAGAAGATCACTAAACCCTAAAGAAGAGTGTTAGTGCTATCATTTACCTCGGTCAATGACATCTGTTGTGTTTATGCTGCGGCTAAGGTGTTACCGCACCCGCACCCACACCCGCACCCGCAGCTCAGTTGATGACTGAGGGGGAGGGAGAGGGGGAGGGAGAGGGAGAGGGGGAGAGAGAGAGAAACAGAAACAGAGAGACAAAGACAGAGAGAGAGAGAGAACATAAGAAAGAAGGAACACTGCAGCAGGCAGAGAGAGAGAGAGAGAGAGAGAGAGAGAGAGAGAGAGAGAGAGAGAGAGACAGACAGACAGACAGACACACACACACACAGACACACAGACAGACAGACACACACACAGAACCAGTCAACCAAGTTAACTGACAAGATAGTTCCTAAAAGAAAGTGGTAACACCCTAGATACGTGGGTACCATGAATGGTATACAATACCGACAAGATAAAGAATTAGACACATGTGCATCATATTTATTTGTAGACGTATAGCCCTTCCAGCGGCTTTACTAAAACAAATTCAAGGACATAATATGAAGACTGTAGAACTACATAAAAAAGACAAGGTAATCAGTCCATCAGCCTTGGTGTTGTCGAAGAGCACCGTAGTCTTGAAGAATCTGAAGCACGGCCATGAAGACTGGCTCTTATAACTGGCACCACATGAGGGAGGTGCAGCAGACGAAAGCATTGTCACTGGTAGACGGGATTCCCCAGCGGAAGTGATGCCCAATGGATGAACCAGGAGTAGGCAAGTAGGTTGGGGTTACTAGAGGCATCGGAGTGCCAAGGTAGGCACTGCTGCCTCTAGTGATAACCCCTGGCCACCACCACCACGCTGCCACCGCTACGCCATCACCACAACCGCCACTCCATCACCACCACCACCGCCGCCACCACTACCGCCGCCACCAGGTGAGGGAGGGCAGTGTTGGAGGAGGAAGCAAGTGCGTGAGTGTTGTAATTACTAGAGCCGCATGCACAGCACCGCAGGTGAGCCGCATGTATCAGAGGTTAGTGTGGGGGCCGCACGTTAGTGTTAGTGAGGTGAGAGGTTAGTCGTCAGTGTGAGGTGGTGCAGTAAGAGGTTAGTGTGAACGCGGAGCTTCAGAGAAAGCAGAGAAATGGAACCAAAGCATTCTCTTTTTTTTTTTAGACATAGAGAGAAACGATCGGACCCAAGAAAGAGGCCAAACAGGGAAATACTACAGATGAGACAAAAGTGCACAACAGGTGGTACAGAGGTGCAGTAGGACAGACCAAACTACTCATCCACTCAACATGGTCAAATATAAAACAGGCAAATGCACAATCAATACTGGAGAAACAAGAGGTATGTACACCAGAGGCCATACCAAGCAGTACATCACCAGTGATACTAACAAAAATACACCGAACCAAAACATCCCAAATGAGATGTTCAGTAAGTTTAACTTCAACAACCATAGAATTGACTTGAAAAAATAAACCAAGAACTATCAGACATATCCTGGGAAACAGATATAAGCATCCTAAATCCTCATCAGTGTCTGGAAAAGCTGAATACAGAAGCATACAAGGTCTATATTAAACAAGTACCATTGAGGAAACCCGGAAGATACAGAGCGTACGAAGATGGTACAAAAGAAGAAAACGGGCTGGCGAATTGTTTAAAAACATAAATATGTTGCAACGAAGGAAAGAAATGATTAATTTCGAGCAAAAACTTAGAAAGTCGTGCCAAACAGAAGAAGCACAAAGGGAACAAAAGGCCATCCAGGATATTGTAGTAAACCCAAAATATTTTTATTCATACGCAAAATCCAAGCTAAGAACTACCTGTAGATTTGGATCCTTAATGAGTGGAAACTCGTATATTGACGATGAACGGGAAATGAGCGAAATTCTAAGAGAACCGTATGAGTTGATGTCCAGTAATCCACTAAATAACAGCATAGTAAAGAATGCAGGAACTTTTCTTCATTCCACTGGAAGGCCGCGCAGTCCTACTAATTCGAAAAAGAAATTGAAAACATATCCACACAGTACCGGACCAGATTTATGGAATTCCCTCTTTATAAAAAAGTGCAAAGTACCAATGGCACGAGCTCTCAGTATTATCTGGAGAAAGAGCTTAGATCTAGGTGAAATACCAGAGACCTTGTAGTGCAGACACAGCTCCTTTACATAAAGGAGGTAGTAGAGCACTAGCTAAATATTATCGACCAGTAGCCCTAACTTCCCACATAAAAATCTTCGAAAGAGTAATGATATGTCAGATTACAAATTTCATGGAACAGCACAATCGGCATAACCCAAACCAGTGTTGTTTTAGAGCAGGACGATCATGCCTGTCACAGCTGCTGAACTACTATCACTGAATTACGGAGGCGTAGCGAGATCGAGTGGTGACTGCACACAAAATGAGGGCTATAGACATTACGGGGAAGGTTCCTAACACACACAACAAAAAAAGTAGCAGTAAAGAGTAAAATCCAGCATCAGCGAGGTAAAAAGTTCAGTTCCCCAAGGCCCTGTCCTGACACCTCTGCTGTTTCTTATCCTCATTGCAGACATAGATAAAAACACCCGTCATAGTTTTGTATCATTTGTAGATGACACTAAAATAAGTATGAAAGTCACTTCAGTAGAAGACACCGAAAAATTACAGGAAGATATAATGAGTGTTTTCCAGTGGGCAGTGGAGAACAACATGACGTTCAGTGGTGATAAGTTCCAGTAACTACCTGGGGAGGGAAGGGGCGTTGACCCCAGAACAACCTCCAGATAGACTCCAAGTATATATGTGACTATTTATCTTTCTTTAAGCCCTCAATTAGCACACTACCCTTAGTTACTGGAGTGAGAGACACAGCAGGAAGTGAAAAGTCAACCCATGCTTCAAGATTTTTCAACATTTTGCCAAACCATACAAGAATTATTACCTAAAAGAAAGAGTAATAAATCAGCCATACAGCAAAGGTAATGTAGGCCTGAGACCACTGATGACTCGGACATTAAACAGGAAAAGTTGGCCTCAGGCCAGGATGCGTGGGTTCCTCTAGCACTGGAGACGGGTCACAGGTATGCTGGATTCAATTGTTTGAGTTTAATGTGTGGCGGGAGTGAGAGGTTACTGGTGGGTGGGAAAGGTGTGAGAGGTGAAGTCGTGAGGGTGAGAGGTTGGTGTGAGGTGGAATGGCAGGGTTGATGGGGTCGGCTACCTCCATCACCACCACATAGCAACCATCATACCTCTTCACCCTCTTACCATCTTCGTTACACACTTAACAATAATTAGTAGTCAGAAAGGTCAACATAGTGTGGCCTCACTCATCTCAAAATCTCTATTTATTTGAATATGAGACAATATTCAGCAAGAATTTATTGAACGAGCCTGGCCCATGGCCGGGCTCAGAGAGTAGATACTCTCGAAACTCTTCAAAGGTATAACGGGCATAAAATTGAGTCAGCTTTAATAACTGTTCTTGGTATGATGAGTCAGTGGTAGGGTGATCCCTGCCCCTCCTCAGCCTAGTCAGTGGTAGGGTGATACCTGCCCCTCCTCCTCAGCCTAGTCAGTGGTAGGGTTATCCCTGCCCCTCCTCCTCAGCCTAGTCAGTGGTAGGCCCTGCCCCTCCTCCTCAGCCTAGTCAGTAGTAGGGTTATCCCTGCCCCTCCTCCTCAGCCTAGTCAGTGGTAGGGTGATCCCTGCCCCTCCTCCTCAGCCTAGTCAGTGGCAGGGTGATCCCTGCCCCTCCTCCTCAGCCTAGTCAGTGGCAGGGTGATCCCTGCCCCTCCTCCTCAGCCTAGTCAGTGGTAGATTGATCCCTGCCCCTCCTCCTCAGCCTAGTCAGTGGTAGGGTGATCCCTGCCCCTCCTCCTCAGCCTAGTCAGTGGTAGGGTGATCCCTGCCCCTCCTCCTCAGCCTAGTCAGTGGCAGGGTGATCCCTGCCCCTCCTCCTCAGCCTAGTCAGTGGTAGGGTGATCCCTGCCCCTCCTCCCAGCCTAGTCAGTGGTAGGGTGATCCCTGCCCCTCCTCAGCCTAGTCAGTGGCAGGGTGATCCCTGCCCCTCCTCCCCAGCCTAGTCAGTGGTAGGGTGATCCCTGCCCCTCCTCCCCAGCCTAGTCAGTGGCAGGGTGATCCCTGCCCTCCTCCCAGCCTAGTCAGTGGTAGGGTGATCCCTGCCCCTCCTCCTCAGCCTAGTCAGTGGTAGGGTGATCCCTGCCCCTCCTCCTCAGCCTAGTCAGTGGTAGGGTGATCCCTGCCCCTCCTCAGCCTAGTCAGTGGTAGGGTGATCCCTGCCCCTCCTCCTCAGCCTAGTCAGTGGTAGGGTGATCCCTGCCCCTCCTCCTCAGCCTAGTCAGTGGTAGGGTGATCCTGCCCCTCCTCCCAGCCTAGTCAGTGGTAGGATGATCCCTGCCCCTCCTCCCAGCCTAGTCAGTGGAGGGTGATCCCTGCCCCTCCTCCTCAGCCTAGTCAGTGGTAGGGTGATCCCTGCCCCTCCACAGCGTAGTCAGTGGTAGGGTGATCCCTGCCCCTCCTCCTCAGCCTAGTCAGTGGTAGGGTGATCCCTGCCCCTCCTCCCCAGCCTAGTCAGTGGTAGGGTGATCCCTGCCCCTCCTCCACACCGTAGTCAGTGGTAGGGTGATCCCTGCCCCTCCTAAACAGCGTAGTCAGTGGTAGGGTGATCCCTGCCCCTCCTAAACAGCGTAGTCAGTGGTAGGGTGATCCCTGCCCCTCCTCCTCAGCCTAGTCAGTGGTAGGGTGATCCCTGCCCCTCCTCCTCAGCCTAGTCAGTGGTAGGGTGATCCCTGCCCCTCCTCCTCAGCCTAGTCAGTGGTAGGGTGATCCCTGCCCCTCCACAGCGTAGTCAGTGGTAGGGTGATCCCTGCCCCTCCTCCTCAGCCTAGTCAGTGGTAGGGTGATCCCTGCCCCTCCACAGCGTAGTCAGTGGTAGGGTGATCCTGCCCCCTCCTCAGCCTAGTCAGTGGTAGGGTGATCCCTGCCCTCCTCCTCAGCCTAGTCAGTGGCAGGGTGATCCCTGCCCCTCCTCCAGCCTAGTCAGTGGTAGGGTGATCCCTGCCCCTCCTCCTCAGCCTAGTCAGTGGTAGGGTGATCCCTGCCCTCCTCTCAGCCTAGTCAGTGGTAGGGTGATCCCTGCCCTCCTCTCAGCCTAGTCAGTGGCAGGGTGATCCCTGCCCCTTCTCTTCAGCCTAGTCAGTAGAGGGTGATCCCTGCCCCTCCTCCTCAGCCTAGTCAGTGGCAGGGTGATCCCTGCCCCTCCTCAGCCTAGTCAGTGGCAGGGTGATCCCTGCCCTGCTCTTCAGCCTAGTCAGTGGTCAGGGTGATCCCTGCCCCTCCTCCCAGCCTAGTC
Source organism: Cherax destructor (assembly GCA_009830355.1). NCBI lineage: Eukaryota > Metazoa > Arthropoda > Malacostraca > Decapoda > Parastacidae > Cherax > Cherax destructor. Next base: position 143,215 of record WNWK01003740.1, read on the forward strand.
AGTGGAGGGTGATCCTGCCCCTCCTCCACACCTGTCAGTGGTAGGGTGATCCCTGCCCTCCTCAGCTAGTCAGTGGTAGGGTGATCCCTGCCCTCCTCCAGCCTAGTCAGTGGCAGGGTGATCCTGCCCCTCCTCCTCAGCCTAGTCAGTGGCAGGGTGATCCCTGCCCCTCCTCCAGCCTAGTCAGTGGCAGGGTGATCCCTGCCCCTCCTCCTCAGCCTAGTCAGTGGCAGGGTGATCCTGCCCCTCAGCCTGGTCAGTGGCAGGGTGATCCCTGCCCTCCTCCTCAGCCTAGTCAGTGGCAGGGTGATCCCTGCCCCTCCTCCAGCCTAGTCAGTGGTAGGGTGATCCTGCCCCTCCTCCAGCCTAGTCAGTGGCAGGGTGATCCTGCCCCTCCTCCTCAGCCTAGTCAGTGGTAGGGTGATCCTGCCCCCTCCTCAGCCTAGTCAGTGGTAGGGTGATCCCTGCCCCTCCTCCCCAGCCTAGTCAGTGGTAGGGTGATCCCTGCCCCTCCTCCTCAGCCTAGTCAGTGGTAGGGTGATCCTGCCTCAGCCTGCGGTCCCTGCCTCCTCAGCCTAGTCAGTGGCAGGGTGATCCCTGCCCCTCCTCCTCAGCCTAGTCAGTGGTAGGGTGATCCCTGCCCCTCCTCCTCAGCCTAGTCAGTGGAGGGTGATCCCTGCCCTCCTCCTCAGCCTTAGTCAGTGGTAGGGTGATCCCTGCCTCCTCCTCAGCTAGTCAGTGGTAGGGTGATCCTGCCCCTCCTCCACAGCCTAGTCAGTGAGGGTGATCCCTGCCCCTCTCACAGCTAGTCGTGGTAGGGTGATCCTGCCTCCTCCTCAGCCTAGTCAGTGGCAGGGTGATCCCTGCCCTCCTCCCCAGCCTAGTCAGTGGTAGGGTGATCCTGCCCCTCCTCCTACAGCTAGTCAGTGGAGGGTGATCCCTGCCCTCCTCCTCAGTCTAGTCAGTGGTAGGGTGATCCCTGCCCTCCTCCTCAGCCTAGTCAGTGGCAGGGTGATCCCTGCCCTCTCCACAGAGCCTAGTCAGTGGAGGGTGATCCCTGCCCCTCTCTCAGCCTAGTCAGTGGTAGGGTGATCCCTGCCCCTCCTCCAGCCTAGGTCAGTGGCAGGGTGATCCCTGCCCTCCTCAACAGCTAGTCAGTGGTAGGGTGATCCCTGCCCTCGTCCTCAGCCTAGTCAGTGGCAGGGTGATCCCTGCCCTCCACAGCTAGTCAGTGGTAGGGTGATCCCTGCCCCTCCTCCTCAGCCTAGTCAGTGGCAGGGTGATCCCTGCCCTCCTCCTCAGCCTAGTCAGTGGTAGGGTGATCCCTGCCCTCCTCCTCAGCCTAGTCAGTGGCAGGTGATCCCTGCCCTCCTCAGCCTGGTCAGTGGTAGGGTGATCCCTGCCCCTTCTCAGCCTAGTCAGTGGCAGGGTGATCCCTGCCCTCCTCCTCAGCCTAGTCAGTGGCAGGGTGATCCCTGCCCCTCTCCTCAGCCTAGTCAGTAGTAGGGTGATCCCTGCCCTCCTCCTCAGCCTAGTCAGTGGCAGGGTGATCCCTGCCCCTCCTCAGCCTGGTCAGTGGCAGGGTGATCCCTGCCCCTCCTCCTCAGCCTAGTCAGTGGCAGGGTGATCCCTGCCCCTCCTCCTCAGCCTAGTCAGTAGTAGGGTGATCCCTGCCCCTCCTCCCCAGCCTAGTCAGTGGCAGGGTGATCCCTGCCCTCCTCCTCAGCCTAGTCAGTGGCAGGGTGATCCTCCTCAGCTGTCAGTCAGTGACCCTCCTCCTCAGCCTAGTCAGTGGCAGGGTGATCCCTGCCCCTCCTCCTCAGCCTAGTCAGTAGGGTGATCCCTGCCCCCTCAATAAATCACAAAGAGCTATATTCATGTGGACACATCTCAATGTTTTTATATTCCACACAAAGATCTTTACTGCAGGTTTATGTGTGTCACAGTGCTGACTTGTCTACCTTACCACCAGTGATTGCATCTTCCACCCTCCATCATTATACACACGTGTGTGTGTGTGTGTGTGCGTATTCGCCAATATATACTCACTTATATGTTTGTGCAGGGAGTGAGTCTTAGCTCCTGGCCCCGCCTCTTCGTTGGTGGCTACTGGGTTCAGTAACTCTTGGCTTCGAGAGCCTTATCGTACCTCTTCCTAAAGCTATGTATGTATCTTGCCTCTATCATTTCATTCTCAAAGTCGTTCCACTTCCTGACTACACTGCTCAAGAAATACTTTCTAACAACTTCTAACTGTACTCTCGTGTTCCCATTTCCCGTCTCTCGAACAAGTTATCCCTGTCCACCCTAACAGTTAGTTTCAGTATTTTGTACGTTATCATATCACCTATTACGCCCATCCCCTCTTTTGATCCGCCTATATATGCCTCTCTTTTGACCAATGAGATGTTTTAATCTATTGTTCATCCATTTGGGATTATTTTTGTTAGATCTAATTTCCCTACTCGGAACAAAAGTTGTCTGGGCAGCTAGAACTATGCTCTGAAAAACGTCATATTGGCAACCAACACCATCTACCTGACCCATAGTCACTTCATCCCAATTTATCCCACCCTGGTAATTTCTCAGTTCCATGAAGTCGGCCAAGCGGAAGTCTGGGACAGAGATTTGATTGCAGTTATCTGGGTAATTCCAATTTATATTGAAACAAAGTGATTTGTGATCACTTTCCCCAAGCTTATCATTAACCTCAAGATTATTAATTAGTGATTCTTTGTTGGCAAGAACCAAATCAAGCAAGTTGCTACCTCTAGTTGGTTCTGTCACAAACTGTTTTAAAAAACAATCCTGAACTGTATCAAGAAAGTCACTCGACTCAAGATTTCCTGTCACATTGTTCCAATCAATTTGTCTAAAGTTAAAATCTCCCATTAACACAACATTTTCATATCAAGACGCCTTATGAATTTCGTCCCATAGCAGCTTACTGCACTTCCTATCAAGGTTTGGGGGCCTATAAATCACACCCAAAATTAATTTTTCACGACCCTCGAGAAACTGTAGTCAAACAGATTCTGTGTCCGATGTTTTTAATCTCATATCTTGTCTAACACAACAATTTAAATTATCTCTGACATACATCGCCACTCCACCTTCCTTCCTGTTGACCCTATAAGTGTGGAATAGTTTATAACCCTGTATGTTGCATTCAGAAGGCTTTTCTCTATCTTTCAAGTTGAACCAGGTTTGCGTTATAGCAATAATTTCTATATTACCTGCACTTGCAAGTAATCTTAGCTCATCTATTTCTTAGACTCCTATTATTTGTATAGTAAACCTTAAGGGAGCTAGTCACTCGTTGCCCTCTACTATCTCTCTTTGTTTGTTGATCAATTGCTTTGCCTTTACTAGCAACTTTATTTTGAATATTGTCTTTTAAACATATCCCAGAGGTATCCTGGTAATATCTGCTGTTTTCAACCCTAGTACTGCAGCCTGACTGTTTCCCGCAAACACCCATACCTCTAAAATCTATCAGTTTGAGCCCCTCAATCGAATTAGCTAATGCAACCACTCCAGCCCCAGAGAGATGAATCCCATTCTTTGCATACATATCACGTTTGCCATAGAATTTGTCCCAGTTATTAATAAATGGGATTGCAAGTTCCTTGCAGTACCTGTATAACCAGCAATTTATACCAATTGCCCTAGACATCCATTCATTGCCCACTTCCCTTCTAGGCAAGATGCTACATATGATTGGGATCCCTCCTTTAGACCTGACTACATCTATGGCTGACCTGTACTTATCGCTCCTGTCTTCTGCCCTTCCCAATGTCATTTCCACCAGCTTGTTCCCATTACCTTACACAATATTATCCAACCTGCTGACTATGTCACCAATACCAGCTCCTGGGAGGCACACCCTCTGTCTGACCTTCCTATCTCTGTTACAAAAAGCACGGTCCATATATCTTACCTGAGAGTCTCCCACAATCAGAATATTCTTACCCTGATTAGCAGGGGAGTCAGTGGTACCTTTAACCTCACTAACCACTGAAGTACACTCGTCCTGGTGAACAGAGAATCGATTTCCTACCTTCACATCTTCTCTATTAACCTTCTTTATCTTCCTGAATTGTGAACCACTTGCCACTTAAAGCGGCTGCCACTCTCCAACTCACTGCTGGTAACCATTTCCTCCTTACCAGCACCAACCATCTCACACTCACTCCCAAACCCATCTAGGCGAAGCTTCAGCCTCCTATTTTCCTCCTGAAGAGTAGAACCTCCTTCTTCAACACTTCAACCTGAGATTCTAAAACACTACAGCAAGCCATGTACACGGTTCTTTCCAGGTGCTCCAGTATTCCGATAATCTTCTCTATAACCTTACATACCTTATATGTCAATGATGCTCGACTGTTTAACTATACTTATCTGTCTCCTTTCTTGAATTTTAGACAGCATTTGCTGTCTTCCACAGCTCTGGCACTTGTTCTGTGGCTCGTGGCTCACACAATAGTTTCCTCACCCCTTATCACCCCCCACCCATCACCACACCCACACCACTAACCACTATCCTCTCACCACCACCACCAGTACTCCCACTAATCACCACTAATATCACAACCCCCCACTCCCACACCACCTCTACTACCACCAACCACCACGCCCACACCACTACTATCAGCACCCACACCACTACTACTACTACCACCACCACCACCCACCACGCCCACCCTACTCCACCAACACCGTCACGCTACACCACTACTACACCACCCCATCCCCCCTCTACCAACCACAACGCCACACCACTACTATCAGCACCACACCTACTACTACCACCACCACCCACCACGCCCACACCCTACTACCACCAACACCGTCACGCCTACACCACTACTACCACCACCCACTCCACACCACTACTACCACCAACCACAACGCCCACACCACTACTATCAGCACCCACACCACTACTACTACCACCACCACCCACCACGCCCACACCCGTACTACCACCAACACCCGTCACGCCTACACCACTACTACCACCACCCCCCACTCCCACACCACTACTACCACCAACCACAACGCCCACACCACTACTATCAGCACCCACACCACTACTACTACCACCACCACCCACCACGCCCACACCCGTACTACCACCAACACCCACCACGCCCACACCCCTACTACCACCAACACCCGTCACGCCTACACCACTACTACCACCACCCACCACGCCCTCACCACTACTACCACCACCCACCACGCCCACACCACTACTACCACTACCCACCACGTCTACACCACTACTACCACCAACAATCACGCCCACACCACTACTACCACCACCCACCACGCCCACACCACTACCACCACCACCCACCACGCCCACACCACTACTACCACCAACACCCATCACGCCCTCACCACTACTACCACCACCACCACGCCCACACCACTACTACCACCAACCATCACGCCCATTAACCACCAAGCCCACATCACCATGCCCATTAACCACCACGCACACACCACTACACCCACACCACCACTCCCACACCGCGCTAACACCACCAATCCCACACCACCACACCCACATCACCACGCCCACACAACCACTCACACTAACCACCACGCCCACCCTCCTACACTACAATCATTCAACCAGTGGGATTCATACCCTTGTCTAATATTAAAGACTATAATGTTCATAATTATGTCATGTCTTCTGTGTTGTTGCCTCAAATGGAGTATACCTGTGACCAGTTTCCAGAGTAACGTCTACCCTCGCTCTTCCTGGAGCCAGCCTTTCCCCTTGATTGCCTGTTCAATCAGGCTGTTGGTCTCAGTTGCCTGTGGCACACAGCCTGGTTGATCTGCAGCTGGGCAAAGACAGATATTCAGTGTCCTCTTGAAAACTACCACACTCTTTCAGGAAATATTTCTGATATCTTCTGGTAGCAAGGTCTTGGACAACAAGGTCTTGGACAACAAGGTTGGGCAACAAGGTCTTGGACAACAAGGTCTTGGACAACAAGGTCTTGGACAACAAGGTTGGGCAACAAGGTCTTGGACAACAAGGTCTTGGACAACAAGGTCTTGGACAACAAGGTCTTGGACAACAAGGTCTTGGGCAACAAGGTCTTGGACAACAAGGTCTTGGACAACAAGGTCTTGGACAACAAGGTCTTAAGCAACAAGGTCTTGGACAACAAGGTCTTAAGCAACAAGGTCTTGGACAACAAGGTCTTGGACAACAAGACCTTGCTGCAACAAGGTCCTGGACAACAAGGTTTTAAGTAACAAGGTCTTGGACAACAAGGTCTTGGGCAACAAGGTCTTGGGCAACAAGGTCTTGGGCAACAAGGTCTTGGGCAACAAGGTCTTGGACAACAAGGTCTTGGACAACAAGGTCTTGGACAACAAGGTCTTGGACAACAAGATCTTTGACAACAAAGTCTTGAACAACAAGGTCTTGGAAAACAAGGTCTTGGACAACAAGGTCTTGGACAACAAGGTCTTGGACAACAAGGTCTTGGAAAACAAGGTCTTGGACAACAAGGTCTTGAACAACAAGGTCTTGAACAACAAGGTCTTGGGCAACAAGGTCTTGGGCAACAAGGTCTTGGACAACAAGGTCTTGGACAACAAGGTCTTAAGTAACAAGATCCTGGACAACAAGATCCTGGACAACAAGGTCCTGGACAACAAGGTCCTGGACAACAAGGTCCTGGACAACAAGGTCTTGGACAACAAGGTCTTGGACAACAAGGTCTTGGACAACAAGGCACAATATATTGACTGGAATAATTCACAAATAATCCACAAACAGGAGATAAACTTATGACGACATTTCGGCTCCTCGACCATTTAGTCAATGGTCCAAGTCTGACCGAAACGTCGTCAAAAGTTTCAGTCTCCTACGTGCGTGTTACCTATGAATAATTTAGGACCACGGATGTTGACAGTGTTCTCATACTGTGCCCGGGGCGCCGCCCCGGGCACAGTATGAGAACACTGCTTATCAATTGATCTACTGTAAGCTTTATCTCTCACAACAGTATGTTATGTTAGTGTGTGTGTAGATTAGGTACCAGGCCCTCAAGTATCTTCCATGTATATATTAGGTATAACTCTCCTCTTCGGTCCAGAGAGCTCATTACAAGTGCATAGACACGTTCCCAGTAGTTTATATGCTTCATTATTTTATGCAGACAGTAAATTCTGTGTGTATCTCCACCCGCACTGATATCTCTGCTGCCTTCAACATAGCAGTCAACTCCCAGCAATATTCTACATGAGAGAGAATAAGTGATATGAACAGTGTCACCAATGATATTCTTATCTTGTTTTGAAAGCTCTCATTATGCAGTCTCCTTTTTTCTTAATTTTTTGTCATTTTTGTTATTGTGAAATTAAGTGATAGATCACTCGACGTCAGTATGCAAAATTTTTTTACACGTTCCTTACGTTGGTGATATAATTTGCGTTCTGAATCTACGGGGCCCCGTGGCCTGGCTTGCAAAACTCTCGCTTTACACGCTGAGGGTCCGGGTTCGATTCCCGGCGGGGTGGAAACATTCGACACGTTTCCTTAATCCTGTTGTCCTGTTCACCTAGCAAGTACGTATCTGGGTGTTAGTCGACTGGTTTGGGTCGCATCCTGAGGGGACAAGATTAAGGACCCCAAAGGAAATAAGACAAGTCCTCGATGACACACTGACTTTCTTGGGTTATCCTGGGTGGCTAACTCCGGGGTTAAAAATCCGAACAAAATCTTAATTTATCTTGGAATGTGTCGCTCTTAAGCATCAAGTTACTTTCTATTCCGCTTACAAATTTTCCATGTCTTCTACCAAGGCAACTTTCTTGACTATTTTGCATGGTCCGGAAAGGATGATACGCTTTACACTTCATCCCATATATCTCACTCATGTTAGTTATGATTACTGTGTTGATGTGGGACGCGGCCCTCCAATATCTTCCAGGTGTACACAGGTGTACTAATTTTCAAGATCTTTGAGGTACTCCCAGTAGTTTACCTGCTTTACTGACATGCGGGAAGTAAACGACTAACATGTACTCCAGCTCTGGTATCCTTCCTGCCATGAACGGTTCTGAGTAAGAATAAGTAAGTAAGTTTATTCAGGTATACACAAATACAGTTACATAGATTATTAAACATAGCAGCATATGTGTAGAAAATCTAGGATAACCCAAAAAAGTCAGACAGAGTGACTTATTTCCATTGGTGATTTCAATAGCACCATCAATCCTACATGTTATTTTTTGGCCTTTACTTCATTTACTTTATTGGTGATCCAAATGACATCATCTGTATTCTTGTGTTCTGCGTGTTAGTGCAAGCAACACCTGCGTGTCAGTTCAAGCAACACCTGCGTGTCAGTGCAAGCAACACCTGCGTGTCAGTGCAAGCAACACCTGCGTGTCAGTGCAAGCAACACCTGCGTGTCAGTGCAAGCAACACCTGCGTGTCAGTGCAAGCAACACCTGCGTGTCAGTGCAAGCAACACCTGCGTGTCAGTGCAAGCAACACCTGCGTGTCAGTGCAAGCAACACCTGCGTGCATGCAAGCAACACCTGCGTGTCATGCAAGCAACACCTGCGTGCGTCAGCAAACCGCGTGTCAGTGCAAGCAACACCTGCGTGTCAGTGCAAGCAACACCTGCGTGTCAGTGCAAGCAACACCTGGGTGCCAGTGCAAGCAACACCTGCTTGTCAGTGCAACACCTGCGTGTCAGTGCAAGCAACACCTGCGTGTCAGTGCAAGCAACACCTGCGTGTCAGTGCAAGCAACACCTGCGTGTCAGTGCAAGCAACACCTGCGTGTCAGTGCAAGCAACACCTGCGTGCTCATGTCAGATACACAATTTAGGTGGACAGAATTATTGAAGAAATGATCTGGTTCTTCAGTTCATATGGTGTTGACTGAACTGCTGAACGCTGATTTATGCTCTTCTTTCAGGATTTCGCTCATCTCTTTGCTTGAACCACGTGTGACTCCGCTTTGAGTTGAAGACCAGTACAGGAAAACATTTTTGACTTGGATTTTGTACAAGTGAAAAAGTATTTAGGATTTTTTTCCTAATTTTCTTGAATCTTATTTTGGTCCATCAGTGTTTCTTGTGTCTGGTATGAGAGCTTTAGTTTATGTTCTATATCTGCTGTTACTCGCTCTTAAGTTTTCTTCTCTTGGGATATTGACTTTTTTTTAACAATTCAGTAACTTTTTTTCTTCATTAAAATCTTCCTCGTTCTCTTTCCATGTTTGATTTCCTTTAAGGTTTTTCATCGGGATAAATTTTCAACACAGTTTGTACTCTTCAGCAATTACCTTTACCATATATTGTTCTGGGTTAAGAGTACACAGGATGGTTCACCATACATTGTTTTGGTGGGTCACAGAACATTGCAGGGTGTGGTGGGTCACAGAACACTGTAGGGCGTGGTGGGTCAAAGAACACTCTCCCCCTCTGGCTCCTCCCCGCCTACACTGTGCTGTGGTACCCTGTGGTGTACTGAGGCTGCCATCACTGTAATGGTCATTATATATTCAGTGTTACCGCCGTGACTTGCACAACACAAATTTACTCCTTCACGGTTTTTTTTTAAGTTCATGTGAGCAACCAAGGCACACACATACACACACCAGCGAAGAGGAGAGGCCAGGAGCTGTGACTCGACCCTTGCAACCACATATAGGTGACCATAAAACACACACACCTGCACCACACCCACCTTGCACAACCACCAAACACACAACCTTCGCTCACCATCAAACTGCCTCTTTAATCATCACCGCCCCAGTCGTCAACGTTGCCATTTAAGAGATAATTGCCAGTCATAATTCGGGTAAGTAAGTGCTCGCTACAATGGTAAAGAAGTAATTAATCACTCGGTGAGGGGGACAGGTGAGGCTGCAACGAGTAAGATGGTAAAATTGATGAGGCGACGATGTCAGCTACACTGTTTATGTGTGTGTAACCAGTACTCACTGACAGCCCTAATAATGTGGGTATATATATATATTATATATATATATATATATATATATATATATATATATATATATATATATATATATATATATATATATATATATATATATAAACACGTCGGCCGTCTCCCACCGAGGCAGGGTGACCCAAAAAGAAAGAAAATCCCAAAAAGAACATACTTTCATGATCATTCAACACTTTCGCCTCACTCACACATAATCACTGTCTTTGCAGAGGCGCTAAGATACGACATTTTAGAAAATCCCTCCAAACCGCCAATATCTCAAACCCCTCCTTCCCATTTCCAAGACTCAAGTCCAACTAAATCAATTAACTGATTTCCATGAATCCCTTCACAAAATATTACCCTGCTCAAACTCCAACAGCTCGTCAGGTCCAAAAAATCATTCGTCTCCATTCACTCCTATCTAACTCGCTCACACATGCTTGCTGGAAGTCAAAGCCACTCGCCCACAAAACCTCCTTTACTCCCTCCCTCCAACCTTTTCGAGGACGACCCCTACCCCGCCTTCCTTTCCCTACAGATTTATACACTGTCCAAGTCATTCTACTTTGATCCATTCTCTCTAAATGACCAAACCACCTCAACAAACCCTCTTCAGCCCTCTGATAAATACTTTTAGTAACTCCACACCTCCTAATTTCCACACTCCAAATTTTCTGCATAATATTTAAACCACATATTGCTCTTAGACAAGACATCTCCACTGCCTCCAGCCGCCTCTTCACTGCAGCATTTGGAACCCATGCTTCACATCCATATAAGAGTATTGGTACCACTATATTTTCATACATTCCCTTCTTTGCCTCCATGGATAACGTTTTTTGTCTCCTCAGATACCTCAACGCACCACTCACCTTTTTTTCTTCATCAATTCTATGGTTAACCTCATCCTTCATAAACCCATCTGTTGACAAGTCAACTCCCAAATATCTGAAAACATTCACTTCTTCCATACTCCCTCTCTCCAATTTGATATCCAATTTTTCTTTATTTAAATTGTTTGATACCCTCGTTCATTTTCAACTTTCTACCTTCACACACCCTCCCAAACTCGTCCACTAACCCTTGCAACTTTCCTTTAGAATCTCCCATAAGCACAGTATCATCAGCAAAAAGTAACTGTGTCAACTCCCATTTTGTATTTGATTTCCCATAATTTAATCCCACCCCTCTCCCCAACACCCTAGCATTTACTTCTTTTACAACACCATCTATAAATATATTAAACAACCATGGTGACATTACACATCCTTGTCTAAGACCTACTTTTACCAGGAAGTAATCTCCCTCTCTCCTACACACCCTAACCTGAGCCTCACTATCCTCATAAAAACTCTTTACAGCATTCAGTAACTTACACCTATTCCATTCACTTGCAACATTTGTAACATTGCTTCCCTATCCACTCTATCATATGCCTTTTCTAAATCCATAAATGCAATGAAAACTTCCCTACCTTTATCTAAATACTGTTCACATATATGCTTCAATGTAAACACTTGATCTACACATCCCCTACCCACTCTAAAGCCTCCTTGCTCATCTGCAATCCTAGTCTCTGTCTTACCTCTAATTCTTTCAATAATAACCCTACTGTACACTTTACCTGGTATACTCAGTAAACTTATTCCCCTATATTATATAATAAATGTATGAAAGAGGGTAAGGTACCTATGGATTGGCAGAGAGCGTGTATTGTTCCATTGTATAAAGGCAAAGGGGACAAAAGAGAGTGCAAAAATTATAGGGGAATAAGTCTGTTGAGTGTACCTGGTAAAGTGTATGGTAGCAGTTATTATTGAAAGAATTAAGAGTAAGACAGAAAGCAGGATAGCAGATGAACAAGGGGCTTTAGGAAAGGTAGGGGGTGTGTAGACCAAGTGTTTACAGTGAAACATATAGGTGAACAGTATTTGGATAAGGGTAAAGAGGTTTTTGTGGCATTTATGGATTTGGAAAAGGCGTATGATAGGGTGGATAGGTGGGCAATGTGGCAGATGTTGCAGGTGTATGGAATAGGAGGTAGGTTACTGAAAGCAGTGAAGAGTTTTTATGAGGATACTGAGGCTCAGGTTAGTGTGTGTAGGAGGGAGGGGACTATTTCCCAGTAAAAGTGGGCCTTAGACAAGGATGTGTGATGTCACCGTGGTTGTTCAATATATTTATAGATTGGGTTGTAAGAGAAGTGAATGCGAGGGTCTTGGCAAAAGTTGTGGGGTTAAAAGATAAAGAATCAAATACAAAGTGGGAGTTGTCACAGTTGCTTTTTGCTGATGACACTGTGCTTTTGGGAGATTCTGAAGAGAAGTTGCAGAGGTTGGTGGATGAATTTGGTAGGGTGTGTAAAAGAAGAAAATTGAAAGTGAATATAGGAAAGAGTAAGGTGATGAGGATAACAAAAAGATTAGGTGACGAAAGATTGGATATCATATTGGAGGGAGAGAGTATGGAGGAGGTGAATGTATTCAGATATTTGGGAGTGGACATGTCAGCAGATGGGTCTGTGAAGGATGAGGTGAATCATAGAATTGATGAGGGGAAAAGGGTGAGTGGAGCACTTCGGGGTCTGTGGAGACAAAGAACTTTGTCCATGGAAGTAAAGAGGGGAATGTATGAGAGTATAGTTATACCAACACTATTATATGGGTGTGAAGCATGGGTGATGAATGTTGCAACAGGTATCTCATGGAGAGGCTCCCTGTCCCTCTCTGTGAGCATTGTCAGGTTCCAGTGTCTGCTCACCATATTCTGTTGGACTGCCCACTGTATCAATGAGCACGCAGAATTTACCTCCAATGGCGTCTTCGCTCAGCGGCCCTCTCTTTACCTTCCCTTCTTGCCGATGAGCCCTCCTATAATCCTGACTCTCTCATTACTTTTTGACAGCACCTGACTTACTACACAAACTCTGAAGTTTATACCTCTAGCACTCCCCTCAGTCCCTTCTACCTCAATCTCTTGATACTAGCAATGACCGCAAAATAGTCCGTGAATGGAACACCTCTATATGAAACTGGAAGGTCATGTACTGCTGACCGCGCAGCAGTGTCTGCCTGTTCATTGCCCTGTACGTCAACATGACCACGGACCCAACAAAAAACAATATCTTTGTGCTTGCTAGAGATACGGCGTAACCAAAGTTGGATACGAAGAACTAGGGGGTGAGGTGTATCAATTTTACGGATAGCCTGTCAAGCACTAAGGGAGTCTGAAACGACCACAAATGGTGACACAGGCATAGAAGCAATACGGATAAGTGCCACAAGAATGGCACACAATTCAGCCGTAAATATGCTAGCCGAGGGTAATAGATGCCCTCGCACGACGCACGACGCTGTCCGGGAATACTGCTGTGAATCCGACACCGTTAGATGACTTTGAACCATCGGTGTACACTGTGATGGCATGGAAATGAGAACGGAAGTGGTCTAGAAAAAAAGAGCGAGAAGCCGCTGTAGGTAGTTGGGCTTTTGTGCAAGGTAGAGGAATAGAACAGACATGGACAGCAGGAACTTCCCAAGGGAGTAGGGGAAAGGAAGATGTCACATGAACATATAAAGGTGGTAGCTGAAGGGAAGACAAGAGTGAATGTAGACGAAGAGAAAAGGGACGAAGTAAACAGGGGCAACGGACAAATAAAGAGCGTCTACTAACATCTGTGACAATCTTATACATGGAAGGATTGCAGAGGTCATTGGAGCGAACATAATTGCGAATGCAATGGGCATGACGACGATCGGACAAGGATGGAATGTTCGCTTCTACATAGAGGCTCTCAACCGGGAAAGAACGAAATGCACCAAGGCAATCCCTGGTGATGTATGGGATTAAGGCTAGAAAGAGTAGCAGGGGAAACCACCGAATATATCTGGTCACCATAATCGAGTTTCGACAAAATTAGGGCTGAATGATAGGCAGAGGAGAGTGCTATGATCAGCCACCCATGAAAGATGTGCGAGGGTTTTGAGGAGGTTCAGCCGGCTATGACAAGTTGCCTTCAGAGAGGTAATGTGAGGTTTCCAGAACAATCGACGGTCAAACAGGAGGCTGAGAAACCTGACTGTATTACGTTCTGGGATACGTGAGCCTTATAGGTACAATGGATGATCAAAGACCACTGAACGTCTAGTAAATGTAATTTGATGAGTTTTGCCACTAGGAAATTTAAACCCGTGAGTGGTGGCCCAATCGGAAACTAGGTTGGCGGCATGCTGGAGGGAAACTGCAATGAGGTGACAGTCAGCACCCGCACAAGCTATAGCAAAGTCATCCACATGAAAGCGATGACCAAATGTTGGATGGGAGAACTGATGCCAGATTATTTATAGCAAGGAGAAAGTGTTGTGCTTAGAACGCAACCCTGGTGGACACCTTCA